>JAPCYS010001367.1:0-37264 GCA_028641055.1 Alopecurus myosuroides
GCATACAAAGCACACAACAAACCTATAATAACATGCTATGGCACCACCTTGCTTGTGTTGGGGTCCAGAATATCCGTAGCCCCCCCTCCGGTGAAACCCTAGACCCGCAGGAGAAATACCGGACTTATACGGAAACACGCGGTAACTGCGTCGAAAGGGGGTAGAAATGTGGAACTAGTTGCTTGGTTGTGTTAGGGTAGTCCATAGAAACATAAAACAACAAGGTAGAACCCACCTCTTCGGAAGATTCACGACGTTTCGTCCGATACGGGAGTTTCAGCCTATAAGCGCGTGTAAACTCAAGGGAGAGAAGTGGATACCTGGGAAGCGGCCCACACCCCGGAGTGAAATATTTGGCATACAAAGCACACAACACACCTATAATAACATGCTATGGAACCACCTTGCTTGTGTTGGGGTCCAGACGATCTGGAGCCCCCCTCCGGTGAAACCCTAGACCCGGAGGAGAAATACCGGACTTATACGGAAACACGCGGTAACGGCGTCGAAAGGGGGTAGCAATGTGGAACTAGTTTCTTGGTTGTGTTAGGGTAGGCCATATAAACATAAAAAACAAGGTAGAACCCACATCTTCGGAAGATTCACGACGTTTCGTCCGATACGGGAGTTTCAGCCTACAAGCGCGTGTAAACTCACGAGAGAGAAGTGGATGCCGGTGAAGTGGCCCACACCCCGGAGTGAAATCTTTCCCATACAAAGCACACAACACACCTATAATAACATGCTATGGCACCACCTTTCTTGTGTTGGGGTCCAGAAGATCCAGAGCCCCCCCTCCGGTGAAACCCTAGACCCGCTGGAGAAATACCGGACTTATACGGAAACACGCGGTAACGGCGTCGAAAGGGGGTAGCAATGTGGAACTAGTTGCTTGGTTGTGTTAGGGTAGTCCATAGAAACATAAAACAACAAGGTAGAACCCACCTCTTCGGAAGATTCACGACGTTTCGTCCGATACGGGAGTTTCAGCCTATAAGCGCGTGTAAACTCACGAGAGAGAAGTGGATGCCGGTGAAGCGGCCCACACCCCGGAGTGAAATCTTTGCCATACAAATCACACACATCACAACTGTAATAAAATGCTATGGCACCACCTTGCTTGTGTTGGGGTCCAGAAGATCCGGAGCCCCCCCTCCGGTGAAACCCTAGACCCGCTGGAGAAATACCGGAATTATACGGAAACACGCGGTAACGGCGTCGAAATTGGGTAGCATTGTTGAACTAGTTGCTTGGTTGTGTTAGGGTAGGCCATAGAAACATAAAACAACAAGGTAGAACCCACCTCTTCGGAAGATTCACGATGTTTCGTCCGATACGGGAGTTTCAGCCTATAAGCGCGTGTAAACTCACGAGAGAGAAGTGGATGCCGGTGAAGCGGCCCACACCCCGGAGTGAAATCTTTGCCATAAAAAGCACACAACACACCTATAATAACATTATATGGCACCACCTTTCTTGTGTTGGATTCAAGAAGATCCGGAGCCCCCCCTCGGTGAAACCCTAGACCCGCTGGAGAAATACCGGACTTATACGGAAACACGCGGTAACGTCGTCGAAAGGGGGTAGCATTGTGGAACTAGTTACTTGGTTGTGTTAGGGTAGGACATAGAAACATAAAGCAACAATGTAGAACCCACCTCTTCGGAAGATTCACGACGTTTCGTCCGATACGGGAGTTTCAGCCTATAAGCGCGTGTAAACTCACGAGAGAGAAGTGGATGCCGGTGAAGCGGCCCACACCCCGGAGTGAAATCTTTGGCATCCAAAGCACACAGAACACCTATAATAACATTCGATGGCACCACCTTTCTTGTGTTGGGGTCCAGAAGATCCGGAGCCCCCCCTCCGGTGAAACCCTAGACCCGCTGGAGAAATACCGGACTTATACGGAAACACGCGGTAACAGCGTCGAAAGGGGGTAGCAATGTGGAAATAGTTGCTTGGTTGTGTTAGGGTTGGCCATAGAAACATAAAACAACAAGGTAGAACCCACCTCTTCGGAAGATTCACGACGTTTCATCCGATACGGGAGTTTCAGCCTATAAGCGCGTGTAAACTCACGAGAGAGAGGTGGATGCCGGTGAAGCGGCCCACACCCCGGAGTGAAATCTTTGGCATCCAAAGCACACAACACACCTATAATAAAATGGTATGGCACCACCTTTCTTGTGTTGGGGTCCAGAAGATCCGGAGCCCCACCTCCGGTGAAACCCTAGACCCGCTGGAGAAATACCGGACTTATACGGAAACACGCGGTAACGGCGTCGAAAGGGGGTAGCATTGTGGAACTAGTTGCTTGGTTGTGTTAGGGTAGGCCATAGAAATGTAAAACAACAAGGTAGAACCTACCTCTTCGGAAGATTCACGACGTTTCGCCGATACGGGAGTTTCAGCCTATAAGCGCGTGTAAACTCACGAGAGAGAAGTGGATGCCGGTGAAGCGGCCCACACCCCGGAGTGAAATATTTTCCATAAAAAGCACACAACACAGCTATAATAACATGTTATGGCACAACCTTGCTTGTGTTGGGGTCCAGAAGATCCGGAGACCCCCCTCCGGTGAAACCCTAGACCCGCAGGAGAAATACCGGACTTATACGGAAACACGCGGTAACGGTGTCGAAAGGGGGTAGCAATGTGGAACTAGTTGCTTGGTTGTGTTAGGATAGGCCATAGAAACATAAATCAACAAGGTAGAACCCACCTCTTCGGAAGATTCACGACGTTTCGTCTGATACGGGAGTTTCAGCCTATAAGCGCGTGTAAACTCACGAGAGAGAAGTGGATGCCGGTGAAGCGGTCCACACCCCGGAGTGAAATATTTGGCATACAAAGCACACAACACACCTATAATAACATGCTATGGAACCACCTTGCTAGTGTTGGGGTCCAGAAGATCCGGAGCCCCCCTCCGGTGAAACCCTAGACCCGCTGGAGAAATACCGGACTTATACGTAAACACGCGGTAACGGCGTCGAAAGGGGGTAGCATTGTGGAACTAGTTGTTTGGTTGTGTTAGGGTAGGCCATATAAACATAAAACAACAAGGTATAACCCACCTCTTTGGAAGATTCACGACGTTTCGTCCGATACGGGTTTCTCAGCCTATAAGCGTGTAAACTCACGAGAGAGAGTGGATGCCGGTGAAGCGGCCCACACCCCGGAGTGAAATCTTTGGCATACAAAGCACACAAAAACCTATAATAACATGCTATGGCACCACCTTGCTTGTGTTGGGGTCCAGAATATCCGTAGCCCCACCTCCGGTGAAACCCTAGACCCGCAGGAGAAATACCGGACTTATACGAAAACACCGGTAACGGCGTCGAAAGGGGGTAGAAATGTGAACTAGTTGCTTGGTTGTTTAGGGTAGTACATAGAAACATAAAACAACAAGGTAGAACCCACCTCTTCGGAAGATTCACGACGTTTCGTCCGATACGGGAGTTTCAGCCTATAAGCGCGTGTAAACTCAAGAGAGAAGTGGATACCGGTGAAGCGGCCCACACCCCGGAGTGAAAATATTTGGCATAAAAAGCACACAACACACCTATAATAACATGCTATGGAACCACCTTGCTTGTGTTGGGGTCCAGACGATCCGGAGCCCCCTCCGGTGAAACCCTAGAACCCGTAGGAGAAATACCGGACTTATACGGAAACACGCGGTAACGGCGTCGAAAGGGGGTAGCAATGTGGAACTAGTTGCTTGGTTGTGTTAGGTTAGGCCATATAAACAAAAAAAAACAAGGTAGAACCCACCTCTTCGGAAGATTCACGACGTTTCGTCCGATACGGGAGTTTCAGCCTATAAGCGCGTGTAAACTCACGAGAGAGAATGGATGCCGGTGAAGCGGCCCACACCCCGGAGTGAAATCTTTGCCATACAAAGCACACAACACACCTATAATAAACATGCTATGGCACCACCTTTCTGTGTTTTGGGGTCCAGAAGATCCGGAGCCCCCCCTCCGGTGAAACCCTAGACCCGCTGGAGAAATACCGGACTTATAAGGAAAACACGCGGTAACGGCGTCGAAAGGGGTAGCAATGTGGAAATAGTTGCTTGGTTGTGTTAGGGTAGTACATAGAACATAAAACAACAAGGTAAACCCACCTCTTCGGAAGATTCACGACGTTTCGTCCGATACGGGAGTTTCAGCCTATAAGCGCGTGTAAACTCACGAGAGAGAAGTGGATGCCTGTGAAGCGGCACACCCCGGAGTGAAATCTTTGCCATACAAAGCACACAACACACCTATAATAACATGCTATGGCACCACCTTGCTTGTGTGGGGTCCAGAAGATCCGAGCCCCTCCTCCGGTGAAACCCTAGACCCGCTGGAGAAATACCGGACTTATACGGAAACACGCGGTAACGACGTCGAAATGGGGTAGCATTGTGTAACTAGTTGCTTGGTTGTGTTAGGGTAGGCCATAGAAACATAAAAGAACAAGGTAGAACCCACCTCTTCGGAAGATTCACGACGTTTCGTCCGATACGGGAGTTTCAGCCTATAAGCGCGTGTAAACTCACGAGAGAGAAGTGGATGCCGGTGAAGCGGCCCACACCCCGGAGTGAAATATTTGCCATAAAAAGCACACAACACACCTATAATAACATTATATGGCACCACCTTTCTTGTTGGGGTCCAGAAGATCCGGAGCCCCCCCCGGTGAAACCCTAGACCCCTGGAGAATACCGGACTTATACGGAAACACGCGGTAACGTCGTCGAAAGGGGGTAGCATTGTGGAACTAGTTGCTTGGTGTGTTAGGGTAGGACATAGAACATAAAGCAACAAGGTAGAACCCACCTCTTCGGAAGATTCACGACGTTTCGTCCGATACGGGAGTTTCAGCCTATAAGCGCGTGTAAACTCACGAGAGAGAAGTGGATGCCGGTGAAGTGGCCCACACCCCGGAGTGAAATCTTTGGCATCCAAAGCACACAGCACACCTATAATAACATGCTATGGCACCACCTTTCTTGTGTTGTAGTCCAGAAGATCCGGAGCCCCCCCTCCGGTGAAACCCTAGACCCGCTGGAGAAATACCGGACTTATACGGAAACACGCGGTAACGGCGTCGAAAGGGGGTAGCAATGTGGAACTAGTTGCTTGGTTGTGTTAGGGTAGGCCATAGAAACATAAAAAACAAGGTAGAACCCACCTCTTCGGAAGATTCACGACGTTTCGTCCGATACGGGAGTTTCAGCCTATAAGCGCGTGTAAACTCACGAGAGAGAAGTGGATGCCGGTGAAGCGGCCCACACCCCGGAGTGAATTCTTTCGCATCCAAAGCACACAACACACCTATAATAACATGCTATGGCACCACCTTTCTTGTGTTGGGGTCCAGAAGATCCGGAGCCCCCCTCCGGTGAAACCCTAGACCCGCTGGAGAAATACCGGACTTATACGGAAACACGCGGTAACAACGTCGAAAGGGGGTAGAATTGTGGAACTAGTTGCTTGGTTGTGTTAGGGTAGGCCATAGCAATGTAAAACAACAAGGTAGAACCCACCTCTTCGGAAGATTCACGACGTTTCGTCCGATACGGGAGTTTCAGCCTATAAGCGCGTGTAAACTCACGAGAGAGAAGTGGATGCCGGTGAAGCGGCCCACACCCCGGAGTGAAATATTTGCCATACAAAGCACACAACACAGCTATAATAACATGTTATGGCACAACCTTGCTTGTGTTGGGGTCCAGAAGATCCGGAGACCCCCCTCCGGTGAAACCCTAGACCCGCAGGAGAAATACCGGACTTATGCGGAAACACGCGGTAACGGCGTCGAAAGGGGGTAGCAATGTGGAACTAGTTGCTTGGTTGTGTTAGGGTAGGCCATAGAAACATAAAACAACAAGGTAGAACCCACCTCTTCGGAAGATTCACGACGTTTCGTCTGATACGGGAGTTTCAGCCTATAAGCGCGTGTAAACTCACGAGAGAGAAGTGGATGCCGGTGAAGCGGCCCACACCACGGAGTGAAATATTTGCCATACAAAGCACAAAACACACCTATAATAACATGATATGGCACCACCTTGCTTGTGTTGGGGTCCAGAAGATCCGGAGCCCCCCTCCGGTGAAACCCTAGACCCGCTGGAGAAATACCGGACTTATAAACACGCGGTAACAGCGTCGAAAGGGGGTAGCATTGTGGAACTAGTTGTTTGGTTGTGTAGGGTAGGCCATATAAACATAAAACAACAAGGGAACCCACCTCTTCGGAAGATTCACGATGTTTCGTCCGATACGGGAGTTTCAGCCTATAAGCGCGTGTAAACTCACGAGAGAGAAGTGGATGCCGGTGAAGCGGCCCACACCCCGGAGTGAAATCTTTGGCATACAAAGCACACAACAAACCTATAATAACATGCTATGGCACCACCTTGCTTGTGTTGGGTCCAGAATATCCGTAGCCCCCCTCCGGTGAAACCCTAGACCCGCAGGAGAAATACCGGACTTATACGGAAACACGCGGTAACAGCGTCGAAAGGGGGTAGCAATGTGGAACTAGTTGCTTGGTTGTGTTAGGGTAGTCCATAGAAACATAAATAAACAAGGTAGAACCCACCTCTCGGAAGATTCACGACGTTTTCGTCCGATACGGGTTTCAGCCTATAAGCGCGTGTAAACTCAAGAGAGAGAAGTGGATACCGGTGAAGCGGCCCCACCCCGGAGTGAAATCTTTGGCATACAAAGCACACAACACACCTATAATAACATGCTATGGCACCACCTTTCTTGTGTTGGGGTCCAGAAGATCCGGAGCCCCCCCTCGGTGAAACCCTAGACCCGCTGGAGAAATACCGGACTTATACGGAAACACGCGGTAACGTCGTCGAAAGGGGGTAGCATTGTGGAACTAGTTGCTTGGTTGTGTTAGGGTAGGACATAGAAACATAAAGCAACAAGGTAGAACCCACCTCTTCGGAAGATTCACGACGTTTCGTCCGATACGGGAGTTTCAGCCTATAAGCGCGTGTAAACTCACGAGAGAGAAGTGGATGCCGGTGAAGCGGCCCATACCCCGGAGTGAAATCTTTGGAATCCAAAGCACACAGCACACCTATAATAACATGCTATGGCACCACCTTTCTTGTGTTGGGGTCCAGAAGATCCGGAGCCCCCCCCTCCGGTGAAACCCTAGACCCGCTGGAGAAATACCGGACTTATACGGAAACACGCGGTAACAGCGTCGAAAGGGGGTAGCAATGTGGAAATAGTTGCTTGGTTGTGTTAGGGTAGGCCATAGAAACATAAAACAACAAGGTAGAACCCACCTCTTCGGAAGATTCACGATGTTTCGTCCGATACGGGAGTTTCAGCCTATAAGCGCGTGTAAACTCACGAGAGAGAAGTGGATGTCGGTGAAGCGGCCCACACCCCGGAGTGAAATATTTGGCATCCAAAGAACACAACACACCTATAATAACATGCTATGGCACCACCTTGCTTGTGTTGGGGTCCACAAGATCCGGAGCCCCCCCCTTCGGTGAAACCCTAGACCCGCTGGAGAAATACCGGACTTATACGGAAACACGCGGTAACGGCGTCGAAAGGGGGTAGCAATGTGGAACTAGTTGCTTGGTTGTGTTAGGGTAGGCCATAGAAACATAAAAAAACAAGGTAGAACCCACCTCTTCGGAAGATTCACGACGTTTCGTCCGATACGGGAGTTTCAGCCTATAAGCGCGTGTAAACTCACGAGATAGAAGTGGATGCCGGTGAAGCGGCCCACACCCCGGAGTGAATTCTTTGGCATCCAAAGCACACAACACACCTATAATAACATGCTATGGCACCACCTTTCTTGTGTTGGGGTCCAGAAGATCCGGAGCCCCCCTCCGGTGAAACCCTAGACCCGCTGGAGAAATACCGGACTTATACGGAAACACGCGGTAACAGCGTCGAAAGGGGGTAGAATTGTGGAACTAGTTGCTTGGTTGTGTTAGGGTAGGCCATATCAATGTAAAACAACAAGGTAGAACCCACCTCTTCGGAAGATTCACGACGTTTCGTCCGATACGGGAGTTTCAGCCTATAAGCGCGTGTAAACTCACGAGAGAGAAGTGGATGCCGGTGAAGCGGCCCACACCCCGGAGTGAAATATTTGCCATAAAAAGCACACAACACAGCTATAATAACATGTTATGGCACAACCTTGCTTGTGTTGGGGTCCAGAAGATCCGGAGACCCCCCTCCGGTGAAACCCTAGACCCGTAGGAGAAATACCGGACTTATGCGGAAACACGCGGTAACGGCGTCGAAAGGGGGTAGGAATGTGGAACTAGTTGCTTGGTTGTGTTAGGGTAGGCCATAGAAACATAAAACAACAAGGTAGAACCCACCTGTTCAGAAGATTCACGACGTTTCGTCTGATACGGGAGTTTCAGCCTATAAGCGCGTGTAAACTCACGAGAGAGAAGTGGATGCCGGTGAAGCGGCCCACACCTCGGAGTGAAATATTTGCCATACAAAGCACACAACACACCTATAATAACATGATATGGCACCACCTTGCTTGTGTTGGGGTCCAGAAGATCCGGAGCCCCCCTCCGGTGAAACCCTAGACCCGCTGGAGAAATACCGGACTTATACGTAAACACGCGGTAACGGCGTCGAAAGGGGGTAGCATTGTGGAACTAGTTGTTTGGTTGTGTTAGGGTAGGCCATATAAACATAAAACAACAAGGTAGAACCCACCTCTTCGGAAGATTCACGACGTTTCGTCCGATACGGGAGTTTCAGCCTATAAGCGCGTGTAAACTCACGAGAGAGAAGTGGATGCCGGTGAAGCGGCCCACACCCCGGTGAAATCTTGGCATACAAAGCACACAACAAACCTATAATAACATGCTATGGCACCACCTTGCTTGTGTTGGGGTCCAGAATATCCGTAGCCCCCCTCCGGTGAAACCCTAGACCCGCAGGAGAAATACCGGACTTATACGGAAACACGCGGTAACGGCGTCGAAAGGGGGTAGCAATGTGGAACTAGTTGCTTGGTTGTGTTAGGGTAGTCCATAGAAACATAAAACAACAAGGTAGAACCCACCTCTCGGAATATTCACGACGTTTCGTCCGATACGGGAGTTTCAGCCTATAAGCGCGTGTAAACTCAAGAGAGAGAAGTGGATACCGGTGAAGCGGCCCACACCCCGGAGTGAAATCTTTGGCATACAAAGCACACAACACACCTATAATAACATTCTATCCCCCTCCGGTGAAACCCTAGACCCGCAGGAGAAATACCGGACTTATACGGAAACACGCGGTAACGGCGTCGAAAGGGGGTAGCAATGTGGAACTAGTTGCTTGGTTGTGTTAGGGTAGGCCATATAAACATAAAAAAACAAGGTACAACCCACCTCTTTGGAAGATTCACGACGCTTCGTCCGATACGGGAGTTTCAGCCTATAAGCGCGTGTAAACTCACGAGAGAGAAGTGGATGCCGGTGAAGCGGCCCACACCCCGGAGTGAAATATTTGCCATACAAAGCACACAACACACCTATAATAACATTATATGGCACCACCTTGCTTGTGTTGGGGTCCAGAAGATCCGGAGCCCCCCTCCGGTGAAACCCTAGACCCGCTGGAGAAATACCGGACTTATACAGAAACACGCGGTAACGGCGTCGAAAGGGGGTAGCAATGTGGAACTAGTTGCTTGGTTGTGTTAGGGTAGTCCATATAAACATAAAACAACAAGGTAGAACCCACCTCTTCGGAAGATTCACGACGTTCGTCCGATACGGGAGTTTTCAGCCTATAAGCGCGTGTAAACTCACGAGAGAGAAGTGGATGCCGGTGAAGCGCCCACACCCCGGAGTGAAATCTTTGCCCTACAGAGCACACAACACACCTATAATAACATGCTATGGCACCACCTTGCTTGTGTTGGGGTCCAGAAGATCCGGAGCCCCCCCTCCGGTGAAACCCTAGACCCGCTGGAGAAATACCGGACTTATAAGGAAACACGCGGTAACGGCGTCGAAAGGGCGTAGCATTGTGGAACTAGTTGCTTGGTTGTGTTAGGGTAGGCCATAGAAACATAAAACAACAAGGTAGAACCCACCTCTTCGGAAGATTCACGACGTTTCGTCCGATACGGGAGTTTCAGCCTATAAGCGCGTGTAAACTCACGAGAGAGAAGTGGATGCCGGTGAAGCGGCCCACACCCCGGAGTGAAATCTTTGCCATAAAAAGCACAAAACACACCTATAATAACATGATATGGCACCACCTTGCTTGTGTTGGGGTCCAGAAGATCCGGAGCCCCCCTCGGTGAAACCCTAGACCCGCTGGAGAAATACCGGACTTATACGGAAGAACGCGGTAACGTCGTCGAAAGGGGGTAGCATTGTGGAACTAGTTGCTTGGTTGTGTTAGGGTAGGCCATAGAAACATAAAACAACAAGGTAGAACCCACCTCTTCGGAAGATTCACGACGTTTCGTCCGATACGGGATTGTCAGCCTATAAGCGCGTAAAACACACGAGAGAGAAGTGGAGGCCGGAAGCGGCCCACACCCCGGAGTGAAATCTTTGCCATACAAAGCACACAACACACCTATAATAACATGTTATGGCACCACCTTGCTTGTGTTGGGGTCCAGACGATCCGGAGACCCCCCTCCGGTGAAACCCTAGACCCGCAGGAGAAATACCGGACTTACGGAAACACGCGGTAACGCGTCGAAAGGGGGAGCAATGTGGAACTAGTTGCTTGGTTGTGTTAGGGTAGTCCATAGAAACATAAAACAACAAGGTAGAACCCACCTCTTCGGAAGATTCACGACGTTTCGTCCGATACGGGAGTTTCAGCCTATAAGCGCGTCTAAACTCACGAGAGAGAAGTGGATGCCGGTGAAGCGGCCCACACACCGGAGTGAAATATTTGGCATACAAAGCACAAAACACACCTATAATAACATGCCATGGCACCACCTTGCTTGTGTTGGGGTCCAGAAGATCCGGAGCCCCCCCTCCGGTGAAACCCTAGACCCGCAGGAGAAATACCGGACTTATAAGGAAACACGCGGTAACGGCGTCGAAAGGGGGTAGCATTGTGGAACTAGTTGCTTGGTTGTGTTAGGGTAGGCCATAGAAACATAAAACAACAAGGTAGAACCCACCTCTTCGGAAGATTAACGACGTTTCGTCCGATACGGGAGTTTCAGCCTATAAGCGCGTGTAAACTCACGAGAGAGAAGTGGATGCCGGTGAAGCGGCCCACACCCCGGAGTGAAATATTTGCCATAAAAAGCACACAACACACCTATAATAACATGATATGGCACCACCTTGCTTATGTTGGGGTCCAGAAGATCCGGAGACCCCCCTCCGGTGAAACCCTAGACCCGCTGGATAAATAGCGGACTTATACGGAAACACGCGGTAACGGCGTCGAAAGGGGGTAGCAATGTGGAACTAGTTGCTTTGTTGTGTTAGGGTAGGACATAGAAACATAAATCAACAAGGTAGAACCCACCTCTTCGGAAGATTCACGACGTTTCGTCCGATACGGGAGTTTCAGCCTATAAGCGCGTGTAAACTCACGAGAGAGAAGTGGATGCCGGTGAAGCGGCCCACACCCCGGAGTGAAATCTTTGGCATCCAAAGCACACAACACACCTATAATAACATGCTATGGCACCACCTTGATTGTGTTGGGGTCCAGAAGATCCGGAGCCCCCCCTCCGGTGAAACCCTAGACCCGTTGGAGAAATACCGGACTTATACGGAAACACGCGGTAACGGCGTCGAAAGGGGGTAGCAATGTGGAACTAGTTGCTTGGTTGTGTTAGGGTAGGCCATAGAAACATAAAAAAACAAGGTAGAACCCACCTCTTCAGAAGATTCACGACGTTTCGTCTGATACGGGAGTTTCAGCCTATAAGCGCGTGTAAACTCACGAGAGAGAAGTGGATGCCGGTGAAGCGGCCCACACCCCGGAGTGAAATATTTGGCATCCAAAGCACACAACACACCTATAATAACATGCTATGGCACCACCTTGCTTGTGTTGGGGTCCAGAAGATCCGGAGCCCTGTCGAGGTGGTGTCAAGACAGATGCCATAGGATGGCTAAAGATGTGGGGACGAAGGACGCTGGAGGCGCTCGGGGAGGGATCACGCGACGAGTAGACGCGTGAAGGATGAAACAGGCACTGCAAACAACACGATACCCAGGTTCAGGCCCTCGTGAGGAGGTAAAACCCCTACTCCTGCCTTTCTATCTGTATTTTGATGTCTCACCGAGTAGCCACAGTACAATGGTTCTTGCTACCGAGTAGCCACTCTTCTCTCTACCAGGTGAACTAGGTCAAGAATGTGAACCAGTCGCCGGATCTAGGTCAGCATCCCTCGCGCAGGAGGGGGCAGGGCACCTTATATACTCGGTGCCCTGCCGGATACAGCCAAATACAAACAGATGTCGACATTGTGTGCACACCGTCCTTCTTCCGAGTTCCCGCTGACAGCTTTGGCTTCTAGATTTGTCCCAGTGCGGAAAGTCGTTGGGCAAAACCAAGTGTCCAGTCTGTTATCACTGTGGCGAACACAGAGTAGGTCCCCCCTATCCTGCGACGCCCTGCTGACACACTGTCGCTGTCAGGCACGCCGTCCTCAGATGAACAGTGCTGTGAACAGTGCCAAGTATGGACCCGGGATACGCGGGATTCGGTGTCAGAACGGCTCCTTTGACTTCTGGCCCGAGTAGGTTCCCGCCATTTCTAATCGGACCAGCTCTTCTATTCGGGGGAACATAACTCTCTTGATTCATCCTTTTGGTCGTCTAGGTGTAAGACCGGGTAGCAATCGACCGGGTAGCGAGTACCGGGTAGCCGGCTACTCGGCCAAACACCCCTTCTGATCTTGCCTTTAGTACTTGCCTTTACCCTACTCGGGGGTAACCCCCCGACAGCAGTCCCCGAAGCTGGTAGAGTCCTGCGAACTCGTTCACTGGGCCCTGCCAGCTTAAAAACCAACCTTAGCGGTCTTGCCCTTGAACCTTGGTATACCGAGAAGAACCTCCGAGTAGCCCTTGAGTCTGTTTCTTCTCTTCCGAATAGGACCACTTTCCTTCTCTGTAGCCGAGTAAAATGACTTGGTGAAATCTTGAAACGGAATCTCTGTGTGGCAGAGCACAATCCGGCTTTCCGCGCAGCAACTGGGCACGTGTCACGCGGACACGACTCCGACGCCTCGGTGCCCGGGAACTGACATGCCACGCGCCCAGTTTTCACGGGGTTGGCCCACCAGCCCGTTACGTCCCATCAAGGGCAGTGATTGCCCACGATCTCATCGTGGGATCTAATGCGGCCGTTACGCGCGCGTTCCGCGCTGTGTGCGTTTCTAAACGGCCCACAGATCCCACGTCGCACGATTATTGCCACGATCGATCCCACTAACTGAACTCGTAACGGTAGTCTGAGGAGCGGTATAAATACCCCCTCGGTGACTCCTTCTTCTCCTTCCGCTCGCACTTTCCCCTCTGCCTTCTCGTTTCTCCGCCGCTGCAGAGCTCCTCGCCGCCGTGCAACTTACTGCGCCGCCGCGAGTTCTTCCACAACACCAAATCCTTTAACCTTTTCCCCAATTTCCTCCTCACTGCCATGGCTCGCGACGACAACGCTCGCGCCGGCTGGGCCGGATCCGAGGTCACCGCCGAGGATTGCCAATGGCTTGTGAACACCCGGAGGGTTCCTCCCGGCGTTTGCTGCCGGCCACCTGGCGACGAGCTCGTTCCGGCTCCGCAGGAGGGCGAGCATGTCGTCTTCCTCGCGCATTTCGCGCGAGGATTCGGCCTTCCAGCCTCGAACTTTTTCCGGTCGTTTCTCGACCATTACGGCCTCCAGCCACATCATCTTCCTCCAAACGCCGTCGTCTTCCTCTCATACCACGCCGTGGTATGCGAGGCCTTCTTGGGCGTCCGCCCTACTACTGCAACCTGGAGCAGATATTTCTTCTTTCGACAGCAGAGTAAGGGCAAGAAAGATGGCGTGGACACCAGCCGCGGGATGACGGAGACAGGCAGCGCCATGATGGTGCAGCGTGGTGGAACCAATCACCCACGCATCAAGGGGTTGGATTATGTCTGCAAGTGGCAGAAGACCTTCTCGTACGTGAAGAACGTCCCCACCAAGAAGGGAGCCAAGGTGGAGGACCGCATCAATCTGCCCCGCTGGACCAACCGAGCTCCCACTGGGTAGAACTGGCGGAGCAAGCCGTCCCTCGACAGCAACCTGAAGCAGATGGACGACCGCCTCGCTCATCTGCTCAGAGAGGGGCTCAAGAGCGATGATCCGATCGCCTGCTGGATCTCCAGGCGAGTGCTGTCGCTCCAGCACCGCGTCCATCTCATGTGCTACATGGGCGGCCCCCGCGACTACACTCGGACAACCACGTTCGAGCTCAGCAACGCTGATGTCGCCACTTGGGCGCGGTCCATCATGACCACTGGCCTGAGGGACCACTGGCAATACGGCTTCATCCTGTACAGCCGTACGAAGCCAATTGAAAGGGTTAGTACTTCTCATTATGTTTCTTGTTTACATGCTCCGAGTAGATAGCCTTCTCATCTTGCTGTAATTAGTATCCGCACTCTGCGCCGAGTAGGACACTTAGCAGAATTGCTTAGGCTTGTTGTGCTTTATGTTTGCACGCCTTGCCGAGTAGCATACTTAGCAGAATTGCATAGGCTTACTGTGCTTTATGTTTGCACGCCTTGCCGAGTAGCATACTTAGCAGAATTGCTTAGGCTTATTGTGCTTTATGTTTGCACGCCTTGCCGAATAGCATACTTAGCAGAATTGCTTAGGCTTACTGTGCTTTATGTTTGCACGCCTTGCCGAATAGGATGCCCTTATGCTACTCGACTAACTTGTGATGCTTCTCTGTTCTCCAGGTCCTTCCTCGTCAGCTTGCCGAGAGCGCGGAGCGCTTCGAGGCTAACTGGGAAGATGACCGAGAAGAGGATGATGAGGTCTCCTTCGAAAGCGCGGACAAACTCAACATCCCCCACGCCGCTCAGACAGAAAAACATCACGTTGACGCGTCTGTCCGTGATTGGTCTGAGGATGATGACGAAGGTAATTGAGCTCATCTTGTCTGGCCGCTAGTAGCGCAACCCCACTTCCTCCCGCTTCTGAACTGTTTCCTTCTTCCCAATGGTATAGACGATGCCAACACTGAGGAGGAGGACGAGGACTAGGACACCCTGGCCGTTGATCCGCTTTCAGTCGCCGCTCCTGTTACTCGCAAGAGGACGGGTAGCGGTGCTCAGGAGCCCCCCTCCAAGAAGACGAAGACGGCCGGGAAGAAAGACCAAGAAGGCCGTGGCAAAAGGGCGACGGCTACCCCCTTTCCCGCAAAGGGTAAACCACTTTCTCCTAAGCTATACACCTCTGTGGCCGCAAATTTCCCAATCCTTTTACTCCGCTGTTTCTTCTCGATTCCCTTTGTCCTTTTCTCTTTTCTAAACTTTTTTCTTCTCTTCAGCGCCCCCTTGGACGCTAGTGCTGCCGTCGCATCCACCAAACCCAAGAAGAAGACCGCCATCGATGTTGACAACCTCATCGAGCTCTCTGAGGAGGACGAGGACACCGCACGGGACGGGGCGCATGCATCCTCTCCCGTGAAAGGAGATGACTCCGACGACGCTCGGTACATGGACACCGACGCCCACGACACCGAGCAGGAGCAGCAGGCCCGCGCAGAACAAGAAGCGCGGGATACTGATAGCGACGAGAGGCCACCTTCTCCTCCGGCCACCACGGCCGAGGAGAACTTAGAACAAGATCTTGAGCAGCATGATGACGCCGCCCTTGAGCAGCGAGAAGAAGACCAAGAGCAGCCAGCGACAGGGGCTGCTGAGCATGACGACCCCGCGGCCCAGCCGCGGGTAGAAGGACAAGACGCCACACAGCAAGACCCCGCTGCCGAGCAGCGGGTTGAGACCGTTGATGAGATGGAGCAGGATCCTCCAAGCCACGTGCAGCCAGACTCTGCGCAGGGTAGCGCTCAGCCGGATGCTACGCCGGGTAGCGCGCCCTTGGCGCCGCCTACCCAACAGGGCACTTCCTCCACCGCGCCAAACTCCCCATCAGTGAAGAAAACCAAGACAGCATCCAGCCCTCCGGGCAAGCAGCCTATCAAGAAGATCAAGCAGGAAACCGTTGAAAAGAAGGCCGCCGAGAAGAAGGCCGCCGAGAAGCAAACTTCCGGGAACCAGGCCGCCGAGAAGCCAGCTGGCCAGCCAGAGGGCACGGTCCGCAGGAACCCGCCGCGTGGCGGTGCGCATGGTGCTGCCACGATGCCGCCGCCAAGACCAACTGCCAAGCCCGACCAGCTCACCATCCGTGAACCTGACACGGCTGCTGACACCGCCGCAGGATCCAGCTTCCCAGATCCACCCAGCTTCCCACCTTATATGGTGAAGATGAGCCAGCAGCACAGCATCCCAGTGACCCCAGCCGAGAAGAAACTTGCTATCAGGAGGGGCAAACAGGCCACGGCGATGGACTCCAAGCCTCTAGCCAGGAATAAGGACCGGTCCGTCTCGATCTACTCGCGCGAGGTTCAGGAAGCCGAGGTGACGTCCACGGGCCTTGAGCAGATAATCGACCGGGTTGGATTTATTGACGCTGAGTGGGACAGCGAAGTCCTTGGCAACAAGAACTGGCATGGCACGTCTTTGGGCGATTTGGATCACATGCGCATCGATTGGAACAAGGCGGACATGGGTTATAAACCCATGACTATCTCGTCCAATACCAGCACGCTCGCCGCCAAGCTGTTCGTCCATCGCAAGGCCGCAGAGGATCTTGAACAGACTTACGCGGTAAGCTTTGCTCATTCGTCCCGAGTTGCATTTTCCTTCTCTTCTATTCTTCTCCTTCTTCTTATCCATCACCCAGTCCCCGAGATTCTGCCCGAGTAGGCGGGTACTCAACCGAGTGCCGCCTTCTCGGGTTGAATCTTCACGACTTTGTCTGATTCTTTTTCTTTCTTCCTCTCAGAATAGCCTTCTGAAAAGAACCAACCTGTACCGGCGGCTGCTATGGAACCACAGCATCCCTAGGAGGCGTCTTGAGGCCCTGGAATTGGAGCGCAAGTCCGATGAGGCGGCGGAGAAGGAGGTCATGGATAGCGCCCTCAAGATCTCCGAAGTCGAAAGTAAGCTTTTAGCTACGCGGTTCCTACGTTTGGTGCTTACGCCCGCTTTTGCTTTCTGCTCTAATCGGCCGTTCTCTGCAGGCAAATTCAAGGCCCTGGCCGAGGAGCACGAGAACTGCCGTCTTTGTTGAGAGCGGCCAAGCCACGATCAAGAAGCTGGAAGGTGAGTTGATGTCTTCTCGGCTTGTTTTCTGCTTCATCTTTGCTACTCTGCTGACCGTGCTTTGCTTTTCACAGAAGATCATAAGAAGTTTGTCGAGGAGCATCTCGACTGTCTCAAGCCTGTTGAGGTGCAGCAGCAGCTTGCAAGCCTTGAGGTGGAATTCAAGAAAAGGCACCTCGCCGAGATGGAACCATTGCAGGTCCAGCTGCGAACTGCTCTCCAAAAAGCCATTGATCTAGCTGCCGAGAGAGATAAAGCAGTGGCCGAGAAGAAGAAGACCGAAGCAGCAGCTGCGGCCAAGCAAAGGGCTCTCGAGCTGGAATGCAAGATGCTGAAGGAGAGCAACTCGGATCTCATGCTCCAGCTGGCGCAGTTCTAGAAGGTAGAAGAAAAGCATGTTGCTGACGAAGAGTCATGGAAGAACAAGCTGCAGGCGCTACTCTACGACCTGAATAGTAAGTGCCCACTTCTTTGCACTTCATTCTTCCCTTCTGCTTCTCTTCTACTCGACTCATTTCTCTATTCTGCCCCTGTCTCTAATCTTTTTGATAGCTCTTTCAGAAATCTTCCCTGACCTCGACTCCTCTTGCAAGCCTGGTCTGGCAAAGGCCCAAGCTGTTCGCACCGAGAAGGGCGAGCCTATGGATGCCAAGGCTTCAATTGAAGACAGCATCACCACCATGCAGGTCCAGCTCCAGCGCCTAAGGGGCGTGGGCACCGATTTGGTGCGCACTGCCTTCCAACTTCATGACCTATTCTGGCCGCGGGAGACTGCGCCACCAACCATCCGCGGGCTTGCCGAGAAGCTGACTGGCGTGAAGGCTGAGCTGAAGAAATGGCGGGCATCTGGAGCTCGGGCCGGTGCTGACATGCTGCTGCTGTTCATCTGCAGCTGGTACGAAAACCTTGATCTTAACGTCATTCTCGAGATGAGGCAGAAGTCGAAGTGGGAGACGGATCCCGACTGCGTGGCTCGTCGCCACTCGGTTGCGTACGAGATCGCCCAGTACACGGACACCGCGCGCTTCATCGACGGCGTCACCGAGCCCGACATGGAGGTGGAGGGCGATGATGACGACGAGGATGAAGACGAGGACGCCACCGAGTCTGAAGGCTTGAGCAGCTTCGAAAGTGAGCGCTACAAGACCGGGAAGGGGAAGGCCGCGGTCGTCGCTGACAGCGAAGAGGAGGCCGAGAGCGTGGAGATGACCATCGACACCGCGGCCCTCGAGTTCGGCACTTCATCAGGTGCGGCTCTCGATGACACGGCACGACTCCGCGCTCAGACTGCGGCCTCCACCTCGGTGGCCACAGCCACCTCTGAACAGGCTGCCACCGATCCAGAAGCTGAAACTGCTACGACTGACGCCGCCAACTCGGAGATTGACGCTGCTAAGGCCAGCGCTGAGGCTGAAGCTGCCAAGGCCAACGCTGATGCTGAAGCCACCAAGGCCAACGCCGAGAACAATGCTGCCTCTACTTGATTTCTTCCTGCAACTTTATCCTCGAAACTTTTATCAGATCCCCGGGATGCCGGGTGCAGATGTATCGAAACAATTATGCTTGTCATTTGCTACTCAGTTTTATTCACGTTTGATATTTAACTTAGTCAATTTGAGCAACTTTGGCTCGATGCCGGGTTGCGTTATCATGCAAGTCCCCGAGTTGCAGTTCTTATTCACTCTTCCTTCTCATCTCAGCTCTTACCCGCAACTTGTTGCTTTTTTGGTATTCGAGTCACAAGAATTCAAAGTTAGAGTTGCAAAAACTTAGCCACTTAGAAACACTCACAGTATCGCAGCCCACCATTTAGCCGAGAAGGAGTTAACAAGAAACAACAGTAAAAGACTTCCTACTCGGTTCCTGCACTTCTTCTTTCCTTAGTAATTTTTCTTGTGCCCATTGACCTTTTGCTTGTTCTCTTGCTTGCCATGAAGCCGGGTTTCGGACAGCAGCAGATTCGAAGAGTTGGCATGTAGGTTTAAACACAGTACTAGATGTACTCGTGAATTTTAAGCAGAGCAACCGAGTAGACAAAGGTGAAGCCGGGTAAAAACACACAGAGCAAGTTTGGACGAGGGCAGTCCCCGAGCTGAATTTCAGATTGCATGGTAGAATTTTAACTCGGATAAGAGAGTACATACACATCTTTGCTCACAAATGAAAGCGACGAAGTAGGGCTACATTCCAAGGGCTTGGTTCCTCCCAGCTTTATCTGCCCTGTTCTCCTGTGATGGACGCATGTCCACGAGATAATAGGCATCATTGTGCAGCGCTTTGCTCACAATGAAGGGCCCTTCCCATGGAGGAGACAATTTGTGCATCCCGGCTGTGCGTTGCACAAGCCTGAGGACCATGTCTCCTTCTCGGAAAACCCTTGGGTTCACCTTTCGGCTATGATAACGCCGCAGGTTTTGCTGGTAGATAGCTGATCGTGACAGAGTAAGCTCTCTTGCTTCTTCGAGCAGGTCAACGTCATCTTCTCGAGCTTCTCTCGCCTCCACCTCAGTGTAGAGGGTTACTCGGGGGGAGTCATGCTCTAAGTCTATTGGCAACACGGCCTCAGCCCCGTATACCAAGAGAATGGCGTGTAGCCGGTTGACCGGGTTAGGGGTAGTCCTTAGACTCCACAACCGCTGGCAACTCGTCTAGCCAACACCGAGGTGTTTTCAGCAGCGGCTCAATCAGCCTTGGCTTTATGCCTGCTAGCACCATGCCGTTTGCTCTTTCTACTTGCCCATTGGAGGCAGGATGCGCAACAGATGCAACATCTAGTCGGATGTGCTTATCTCTGCAGAACCACACCATTGCCCCTTCTGCGAAATTCGTGCCATTGTCGGTGATGATGCTGTGCGGGTAGCCGTATCTCAGGATCACATCCTTTAAGAATTTCACGGCTGAAGCTCCATCGCACTTCCGAATAGGCTTCACTTCAATCCACTTGGTGAACTTGTCCACCATGACTAAGATGTGTGTCATGTTGCCTTTAGCCGGCTTGAAGGGGCCAACCATATCCAGGCACCATACAGCAAACGGCCATGTGATAGGAATGGTTTTCAACTCGGAAGCAGGCATGTGATCTTACTCGCGAACATCTGACAGCCGTTGCACTTCCTCACGATGAGCTTGCTGCAGAGCTGTGAGCCAGTAGAAGCCATGCCGAAAAGCTTTCTTGACCAATGCCCGAGAAGAGGCGTGGTGCCCGCATTCTCCTTGGTGTATTTCCAACAGAATTTCTCCTCCTTCTTCTGGGTCCACACAACGTTGCAGCACGCCGGTGGCACTTCTTTTGTGCAGCACATCTCTGAATATAGTGTATCCCTTGGATCTTCTCTGAATCTGCCTTGCGACCACCTCATCTCCTGGCAGAGTACCGTCCTTTAGAAAGGATAATATGGGCATGGCCCAACTCAGTGTCTCCCGTGTGGGAAACACTGGTTCGTCCACTTCCATCGAGACAGGCACCTCTGGCTGCTCTTTAGGGTTGGGAGCACTTCTCTGGAGCCCTGAAAGATTGGCAAGGACCTCCTCAATGAATGCGACAGTCCCCGGGTTAAGGACAGCAGTCCCCGAGTATGGAGTGGCAGTCCCCGAGCATGGAATGACAGTCCCGAGTAGGGAACGGCAGTCCCCGAGTAGGGAGCGGCAGTCCCCGAGTAAGGAGCGGCAGTCCCCGAGTAGGGAGCGGCAGTCCCCGGGTTCTCTGTTGCATTCTCCCAGTCAATCTCCATTGGAATGGATTCTTCACTTGGAAGAGAAGGAACAAATATGGATTCCGAGTTGGGAGATGGCTTGATGGGTGGCTTCCTCAAGTGCTCTAAGGCAACCCCCGCCGGGATGGATTGCCGAGAAGATCCCAACTTGGACAGCTCGTCTGTTGCTTCGTTCTCTGCTCGGTGAATATGCTGGAACTCGCAGCCTTCGAAGAACCCAGTCATAGACTGTACCAGGAAGCGATGATGCCATTTGGCATCCAGAGCATCCCAAGTGCCAGAGACTTGCTGCACCACCAGATCTGAATCACCATAGCATATGATGCGCTGCACGCCAACTTCCTTGGCTACTCGCAAGCCGTGCACCACGGCCTCATACTCTGCAACATTGTTGGATGCCTTGAAATGAATCTGCAGCACGTACTTGAGCTGATCTCGTTTGGGTGACGTGAGCACTACGCCAGCACCAAGGCCTTCCTTCACCTTCGAGCCATCAAAATGCATCTTCCAGTAATTGGAAATTGGAGCGGGAGGTTCGTACTGCACCTCAGCCCAGTCCACCAGAAACTCCGCAAGAATCTGAGACTTGATGGCTTCTCTTCTCGCATACGCGGGAGCATACGCGGCCAGCTCAATTGCCCACTTGGCTACTCTGCCACTCGCCTCCTTGTTGCCCATGATATCCGAGATGGGAGCAGAGCTCACAACCGTGATGGGATGCTCTTGGAAATAATGCTTCAGTTTCTTGGCGCCCAGGTACACGCCATAGGTCATCTTCTGGTAATGCGGGTAGTTTTGCTTGGAGCTGGACATCACTTCACTGAGGTAGTATACTGGGCGCTGCACACTTTTGCCTTCTTCTTCTCGCTCCACCACAATCACCACGCTGACCACTCGGTTGGTAGCAGCAATGTATAGCAGCATTGGCTCCTTGGGTAGCGGACTAGCCAAGATGGGAGCGCTACCCAGCATTGCCTTCAGCTCATTGAATGCCACATCCGCTTGCGGAGTCCAGACAAACTTGTCACTTTTCTTCGTCAGCTCGTACAGAGGCAGGGCCTTCTCGCCCATTCGGCCCAGGAAACGGCTTAGAGATGCCAAGCAACCAGTGAATTTTTGCACATCCTTCAGGGATCTCGGCAAAGACATGCTCTCAATAGCTTTTATCTTTGAAGGATTGGCTTCAATGCCCCGACTAGACACTAGGAAGCCGAGTAGCTTGCCAGCCGGGACGCCAAAGGTGCATTTACTCGGGTTCAGCTTCATTTTATACTTGCGCAAATTAGCGAAGGTTTCCTCAAGATCGGCAAGCAGAGTTTGTGTTTTATTCGTTTTGATGACAATGTCATCTACGTACACCCACATTCTTGCCGAGCTGATCGTGCAAGCATTTCTGCATGCACACTGATAAGTAGCACCCGCATTCCGCAACCCGAAACACATGACACGATAGCAATAAGCCCCGTACGGGGTAATGAAAGGCAGTCTTTATTTGATCAGCAGGATTGAGAGCTATCTGGTGGAAACCAGAGTAGGCATCTACGAAAGACAGCAGTTCACAACCAGCAGTGGAATCGATCACCTGATCGATGCGAGCGGGAAAGGATCCTTGGGCATGCTTTGTTCAAGTCGGTGTAGTCGACACACATGCGCCATGCCGTAGCAGCCTTGGGATCCTCCTTCTTCTCGACCATGACCGGGTTGGCTAGCCAATCCGGATGCAGCACCTCCATGATGAAATTGCTTATCAGCAACTTGGTGATCTGGTCACCAATGGCCTTCCTTCTCTCATCTCCGAAGCGGCGCATAGCCTGCTTCACTGTTTGGCGTCAGGACGCACATGTAACGAGTGCTCAACCAACTCCCTCGGGACTCCTGGTAAATCTTCATTGGACCAGGCGAACACATCCCGATTCTCACGGAGGAAGTGGATGAGCTCGCTTTCCTATTTCTCCGCCAACCCGGAGCCAATGATGGCTACGCGGTCGGGGAACTCAGGGTCGACCTGGACCTTCTTTGTCTCTTGAGATGCCTGGAACGCGGTCCCGCTGTGTACTCGGCACGCCCTGCGCACCAGCTTGCGCGGATTGCGCCATAGCCACCACCTCGTACATCTTCTTCTTCTCGGCAGCAATCACCATGGACTCCGCCAACTGAGAACCAGCAGAGGCACACTCCATGGACTTCTTGTAATCACCAAGATGGTAATCACGCCATTGGGACCAGGGATCTTCATCTTCAGATATGCCGTGTGGGTAGAGGCCATGAACTTGCTCAGAGCAGGCCTGCCGAGTAGAGCGTGATAGGGGCTCTGATGATCAACCACCTCGAACTGCAGGCTCTCTGTGCGGCAGTTCTCCCTGGTGCCGAATAGCACATCTATCCACACTCGGCCAATCGGATTGCACGAGACTCCCGGCACAATGCCATGGAAAGTGGTCTTGCTGGGTAGCAGCATGTTCTCGGCCAGCCCAAACTTCTCGAGTGTGTCTCTGTACACAATGTTGATGCTGCTGCCGTTGTCGATCAGCACTTTGCTAAACCTCACATTCTTCTCGGGACCCAAGAAGGTAGGATCCACCACCAAAGCGTAGCTACCCGGGTTGGGCATCACCTTGGGATGATCTACTCGGGACCACTTGATCTCTTGGTTGCACCAATGCATATAGTGAGGAACAGCAGGGATCACGGCATTGACCTCCATGGCACGCCTGTGCTGTGACTACTTGTCGACGGGCTCAGAAGTGAAGATCATGTAGCTCTCATGGTGTTCTTGGTACTGGTTGCGGCCTCCGCCCTCATTGTTGCCTTTGTTGTTGCCCTGGTAGTTGTTGTTGCCTCTGTTGTTGTTGCGGTTGTAGTTGTTGTTGTTGTTGCGGTAGCCCTCATTGTTGAAGTGACGGTTGGCTCCTAAAGCCACTTGGTTCACGTTTTCTCTTCTCGGGAATACTGGAGGCCGAGCTGCGGGTGCGCGAGCAGGCTGCACATTGGCATTTGCAGCTGGCAGAGGAGGAGGAGGAGGCAAGCCTTCATTCCGGATCAGATCCCACCACTCGCACTGTCGGGTAGTGTGGTTAGCAGGCCTTGAGGGGTGCTGAGTGTGGAAACTGCATGGGCCATCCCTCATGTCGTCGAAGACGAACTTCCTAGTCTGCTTCGAGTTGCCGCTACCCGACTGAGGAGCACGGAATGGTTTCTTGTTGCCTTGGCCCTGGTTCTGGTTCTGCCCGTAGGCTCCAGCAGGTTTCTGCCTTTGGCTACCCCCAGCTCCAACAGCCACTGCATTCACCTCCTCAGGGTCGTACCGAACATCTATTCGGTCACCCCTGCGCTTGTTGCGGAACTCATTGCGCTTGTTGCTGTTGAAGTTTCTTCTCGGCTCGGAGGAATCCATCAGGGGCTGGGTAGGATCACCGAGCGCGTACTGATCTGCAATCTTGATGGTCTCCGCCAGAGTGTTTGGCATCTCCCTCTGCAACCTTTGCCACACCATGCTGCCGTGTCTGCAACCCTGCACGAACCAAGTGATGGCCTGGGCTTCATTCACACCTTCACAGGTGTTCCGCAATGTGCTCCACCGGGTAAGATACTCGCGGTCCGTCTCGTCTTCCCGCTGCCTGCAAGCGGACAGCTGCTGTGGCCTGTTCGGCCTCTTGTAAGTGCTGGTGAAGTTGCTGATGAAGGCTTCCGAGAAGTCTAGCCAGCAATTGATGCTGTTCTTGGGCAGGTTGTTGAGCCAAGTGCGAGCTGGACCCTCTAGCATCTGCGGAACGTACCGCACCGCCCATCTCCGGTGGCCGTTCGCGATATGAACCGCGGTGACATAGTCATTGAGCCAATCCTCCGGCTTGGTGCTACCATTGTAGCTCTTGGTGCCCCTTGCCAGCTGGAAGTTCTTCATGGACGGCTCGTTCATGATGCGCGGGCCAAAGCACTCGGGGCCAGGAGGACCCGTGTTCTCCAGCCGCGCCGACAAGCTGATCCGGTCCAGCTGGTGCCTTGCATCTCCAGGCGCCAACACGCGCTCGCCCACACGATCCAGAATGTCATAGCCAGCCATCCCCATGGCCGAGTAGCCATCATCATATCTGTCCACCTGCACAGCTGCAGGCTGCTCCACCGGGTTGGCGACTGGCGCCACTGCACGCGCTGCTGCCTGCCGAGTAGGCTGAGCGACGGGATGCTGAGAAGGACCTGGGCGCTCTCCATCTCGGGCCTGGCTTTGAGCTTTATGGGCTTGAAAGCCTGCTCCTGCAGCGTTGTGTTTCTGACCGGACTGTCGCGGCACAGCGAGCTGTTTCGCGGCGACAGCCGGGTCGTACACCTGCATCTGCCTACCCTTGCCGGAATGCCCACTCCAGCTTCTCTCACGGCTAGGATGCGGAGATGAAGCCTGATCGTTAGATCTGGCCACGTGGGAGTGCACCACGTGAGAAGCTCCAGCACCCGGGTTGGCTTTTCGGAACTCCTCGTTCTGCCTAGCGGCCTCTAGCACCAGCTCGTTTAGCCTCTCCTGCTGCCTAACGCGCGCGTCGCCAGCCAGATGCGGCAACTCGGCAGCTACGGCCTCAGCAGCTCTAAGTGTTTTGGCGGGTGTGCTGTATCTGGGTCTAGTGGAGGTGTTTGCGGTGGCAGACCGACTGGGATCCTCTACAACCGTTGCCGTCTCGGCACCTAGGTTGCGACGCGTAGCACCTACTTTGCTAGCTCTCCTAACAACTAGTGTGAAACCGTGAGCCTTGTTGTACTCAAGCTGATCTAAGCTAAGCTCTAGCCTAATCTTCTCCAACTCCGCCTACTCAGCGAGCAGCTCCTGGCGCTGCCGGTCGAGCTGCGCCTTCATGGTCAGGAGCTCGAGGTCAGTGGGAGGCGGCATACCCGTCCGCGCAGCAGACGCAGGGATTGTCGGAGTAGTGGAGAGCGGAAGGTTCCACTCCTTCTCGTAAGGCTTGTGCGTCTTCCCGCCAGCACTAGAGCCAGCAAGATCCTCGACGACAGCCGCAGCGGTAGCAGCCGCGCCCTTCCCGGCGTCCGCAGCCAGGCCAGCTACCATCACCTCCGCAACGTCCGCGGAGCTGCCCAGCAGCCTCCCGCGTGCGGCGATAACGGCAGGTGGATCCTCCGCGTCATGCACCAGCTCGGGGTACTCGCGGTCGATGACGGTGGCGACGTAGACGAGGTGCGCGCCGAAAGAAAGCACCGTGCCGCCCTCCGGCATGGCCCTGCCGCCGAAATCGCCGGCGTTGTCGGTGACGAAGTCGAAGGAGCCGAATCTGTGGACAAGGCCACAGACCACGCGCTCTCCGGTAGCAGAAATTGATCCCGTTCGAACGGAAACTCCAGCCAGCGCCGCTGGTTGCCCCACGGTGGGCGCCAACTGTCGAGGTGGTGTCAAGACAGATGCCATAGGATGGCTAAAGATGTGGGCACGAAGGACGCTGGAGGCGCTCGGGGAGGGATCACGCGACGAGTAGACGCGTGAAGGATGAAACAGGCACTGCAAACAACACGATCTACCCAGGTTCAGGGCCCTCGTGAGGAGGTAAAACCCCTACTCCTGCCTTTCTATCTGTATTTTGATGTCTCACCGAGTAGCCACAGTACAATGGTTCTTGCTACCGAGTAGCCACTCTTCTCTCTACCAGGTGAACTAGGTCAAGAATGTGAACCAGTCGCCGGATCAAGATCAGCATCCCTCGCGCAGGAGGGGGCAGGGCACCTTATATACTCGGTGCCCTGCCGGATACAGCCAAATACAAACAGATGTCGACATTGTGTGCACACCGTCCTTCTTCCGAGTTCCCGCTGACAGCTTTGGCTTCTAGATTTGTCCCGGTGCGGAAAGTCGTTGGGAAAAACCAAGTGTCCAGTCTGTTATCACTGTGGCGAACACAGAGTAGGTCCCCCCAATCCTGCGACGCCGTGCTGACACACTGTCGCTGTCAGGAACGCCGTCCTCAGATGAACAGTGCTGTGAACAGTGCCAAGTACGGACCCGGGATACGCGGGATTCGGTGTCAGAACGGCTCCTTTGACTTCTGGCCCGAGTAGGTTCCCGCCATTTCTACTCGGACCAGCTCTTCTATTCGGGGGAACATAACTCTCTTGATTCATCCTTTTGGTAGTCTAGGTGTAAGACCGGGTAGCAATCGACCGGGTAGCGAGTACCGGGTAGCCGGCTACTCGGCCAAACACCCCTTCTGATCTTGCCTTTAGTACTTGCCTTTACCCTACTCGGGGGTAACCCCCCGACAAGCCCCCCCTCCGGTGAAACCCTAGACCCGCTGGAGAAATACCGGACTTATACGGAAACACGCGGTAACGGCGTCGAAAGGGGGTAGCATTGTGGAACTAGTTGCTTGTTTGTGTTAGGGTAGGCCATAGAAATGTAAAACAACAAGGTAGAACCCACCTCTTCGGAAGATTCACGGTGTTTCGTCCGATACGGGAGTTTCAGCCTATAAGCGCGTGTAAACTCACGAGAGAGAAGTGGATGCCGGTGAAGCGGCCCACACCCCGGAGTGAAATATTTGCCATACAAAGCACACAACACAGCTATAATAACATGGTATGGCACAACCTTGCTTGTGTTGGGGTCCAGAAGATCCGGAGACCCCCCTCCGGTGAAACCCTAGACCCGTAGGAGAAATACCGGACTGATACGGAAACACGCGGTAACGGCGTCGAAAGAGGGCAGCAATGTGGAACTAGTTGCTTGGTTGTGTTAGAGTAGTCCATAGAAACATAAAACAACAAGGTAGAACCCACCTCTTCGGAAGATTCATGATGTTTCGTCCGATACGGGATTTTCAGCCTATAAGCGCGTGTAAACTCACGAGAGAGAAGTGGATGCCGGTGAAGCGGCCCACACCCCGGAGTGAAATATTTGCCATATAAAGCACACAACACACCTATAATAACATGCTATGGCACCACCTTGCTTGTGTTGGGGTCCAGAAGATCCGGAGCCCCCCTCCGGCGAAACCCTAGACCCGCTGGAGAAATACCGGACTTATACGTAAATACGCGGTAACGGCGTTGAAAGGGGGTAGCATTGTGGAACTAGTTGCTTGGTTGTGTTAGGGTAGGCCATAGAAACATAAAACAACAAGGTAGAACCCACCTCTTCGGAAGATTCACGACGTTTCGTCCGATACGGGAGTTTCAGCCTATAAGCGCGTGTAAACTCACGAGAGAGAAGTGGATGCCGGTGAAGCGGCCCACACCCCGGAGTGAAATATTTGGCATACAAAGCACACAACAAACCTATAATAACATGCTATGGCACCACCTTTCTTGTGTTGGGGTCCAGAAGATCCGTAGCCCCCCTCCGGTGAAACCCTAGACCCGTACGAGAAATACCGGACTTATACGGAAACACGCGGTAACGGCGTCGAAAGGGGGTAGCAAGGTGGAACTAGTTGCTTGGTTGTGTTAGGGTAGTCCATAGAAACATAAAACAACATGGTAGAGCCCACCTCTTCGGAAGATTCACGACGTTTCGTCCGATACGGGAGTTTCAGCCTATAAGCGCGTGTAAACTCACGAGAGAGAAGTGGATGCCGGTGAAGCGGCCCACACCCCGGAGTGAAATATTTGCCATACAAAGCACACAACACACCTATAATAACATTCTATGGCACCACCTTGCTTGTGTTGGGGTCCAGAAGATCCGGAGACCCCCCTCCGGTGAAACCCTAGACCCGCTGGATAAATAGCGGACTTATACGGAAACACGCGGTAACGGCGTTGAAAGGGGGTAGCAATGTGGAACTAGTTGCTTGGTTGTGTTAGGGTAGGCAATAGAAACATTAAACAGCAAGGTAGAACCCACCTCTTCGGAAGATTCACGACGTTTCGTCCGATACGGGAGTTTCAGCCTATAAGCGCGTGTAAACTCACGAGAGAGAAGTGGATGCCGGTGAAGCGGCCCACACCCCGGAGTGAAATCTTTGCCATACAAATCACACAACACACCTATAATACCATGCTATGGCACCACCTTGCTTGTGTTGGGGTCCAGAAGATCCGGAGCCCCCCCTCCGGTGAAACCCTAGACCCGCGGGAGAAATACCGGACTTATACGGAAACACGTGGTAACGGCGTCGAAAGGGGGTAGAAATGTGGAACTAGTTGCTTGGTTGTGTTAGGGTAGGCCATAGAAACATAAAACAACAAGGTAGAACCCACCTCTTCGGAAGATTCACGACGTTTCGTCCGATACGGGACTTTCAGCCTATAAGCGCGTGTAAACTCAAGAGAGAGAAGTGGATACCGGTGAAGCGGCCCACACCCCGGAGTGAAATATTTGGCATACAAAGCACACAGCACACCTATAATAACATGCTATGGAACCACCTTGCTTGTGTTGGGGTCCAGACGATCCGGAGCCCCCCTCCGGTGAAACCCTAGACCCGTAGGAGAAATACCGGACTTATAGGGAAACACGTGGTAATTGCGTCGAAAGGGGGTAGCAATGTGGAACTAGTTGCTTGGGTTAGGGTAGCAATGTGTGTCGGTGTAGTATGAATAAATAAATTGGACTTAGATCTAATTTTTTATGTCATTTTATGTGAGTTTGTATATTTTTTAACATAAAAGCACACAACACACCTAATAGTAATTTATGTGAGTTTATATATTTTTAACCTAAAATATGAACATATTATTTTAACCAACTAATAGTAATTGATAACGAGATACAAAAATACTAAAAGAAAAGAAAAAATTTCCAAGTGTGCCGACGGCAAAGCCGTCGGCATAGGTTGTGGGAAATCATAGCCCCCCGGGCTAGGAAGCTATGTCGACGGCAGAAATTGTTCCAGGGCAGCTGTCGGCTTTGTTTACGCTATGCCGATGGTCGAAACTGTGCCGATGGCAGCCGTCGGTCTGCTGTATCCTAAGCCGATGGCCAGCTCCGTGCCGACGGCCACGTTGGCTGGCTGGCCCCAGACGCTGCGTACGCCGACGGCCCCGACAATTGGCCGTCGGCATACACTTTGGCCGTCGGCCTATTTGGCCATTCCTGTAGTGCAAGGGCCAAGAGATCCGGTTTACAAATTACAATCAGCAGAACAGGGGGAGGGCGGTGAGCTCAAGACAGGGGGAGGACACCACGCATGGCATCAACATGAGCACATGGGAGAGTGGTGAGCTAGAGTCAGGAACTACGGAGGAGGACGCCGTGCAGGGCATCAACCTGAGCACTAAGGGAGCGGGGTAGCTTGTGAGCCCAAAGGTGGAGGCAGTCAGCTGCTTGACGGAGCACCTCCGAAGGCGATGTGTCCCGAGCATTGAATACCTGGTCTTTGCGCGCCTTCCATAGCTGCCAAAGGATGGCGGCAATGCAGAATCTCCACACGTCCTCGCCTGCTAGCCGGGGACACTGGATATCCCAAATGGAGCCGGCAGGGGGAGTACCGTAAGTAACCTGCTCCACGTCTCCGCGGCGCGAGGGCATAGGAAGAGGATATGACGGGTGTCCTCCGTGGACCCGCAGCTCACACAGAACGGTGAAGATGCACACCCTTTCGAGTGTAGGTTGCTTCGCGTGCTAAGTCGATCGATGTTGGCGAGAGAGCGGAAAATCTTGATCTTGGCGGGAAGACGAGTGCCCCAGCAGATCGTCGAGAAGGCGTCCAGTGGCACGACCTTGGCGGTTGCAGCGTCGACGACTCGGGAGGAAAAAGCAGACTCGGTCCCGCAAGCCATCCAGCGCTCATCCGCGCCAACGCCTAGAGTAACCGTGGAGGTGATGCAGAGGATCTCAGTGAGTTCCTCCGAGGCGACAGTAGATAGCCTTGGGCGGAAGGTCAAGCCCGACGCGCACGCTGCGGCCACCGATAGGTTTGGCCGTAAGCAGTGAGAGAAGATGGCGGGGTAGGTAGTGGACAGCACGTCGCCGGAGTGCCAACGGTCATACCAGAACGAGGTGTGCTCACCGTTGCGCACCGAGCACGTGGTGATGGATCTGTAAGTAGGAAGGCAGTGGTGAATAATTTTTTCAAGGTAGGAAGGAGCAGGAGAGCTATCGCCCAGATCTCTGTTATATATGCGGTGGAACCAATCCTTCCACGACAGCTTCTCCGGCTGGTGGAGCTTATGCACGAAGTTCATGAGGAGCCCAACGTTTGCCCGCTTCAAGTCCCGCATCCTGAAGCCTCCAACCTGAGTAGACAAACACACTTTCTCCCAAGCCATTAAACACCTTGCCTCGGAGCATGAGTCCTTGCCAGTCCAGAAAAAAGCACGGCATCTCTTATCGATCGCCTCAACCACACCACGGGGAAGCAAAAAAGAGCACATAAAAAAAGTTGCAAGATTATTAAGAACAACATTGCATAAAACCAAACGGCCCCCTGAGGAGAGAAGCATCGCACTCCATCCAGCAAGACTTCGATCAAAGGAAGTGATAAGAGATGAGTACGCGGAGGCGGGAAGCTTGGTGGGGGAGAGCGGGAGTCCGAGATAGGGTTGGGGAAAACTGGATATGTCGCATCCTAGTGCGGTAGCGATTGAGGAGGAGGCTTAGGGGGAAACGTGCATGGGGACAAAGCAAGATTTTTGGAAGTTGATAGCGAGGCCAGTAGCGGCGGCGAAGTTATCAAGGATATTTTTGAGGAGGAGGGCGGACTGGAGGTCCCCCTTGCAGATGATTAGGGTGTCGTCAGCGTACTGGAGAACGGGGCAAGGTCCGGCAGGTTCTAGGGGTGGGCGAGGCCGTGTGAAGCGAATGCGTGTCTAACAAGTTGTTGGAGGACGTCGGCCACAGTGATGAACAAGTAGGGGGATAAGGCGTCGCCTTGTCGAAGACCATTTTTGCAGCGGATCCAGGGTCCGGGGACACCATTTAGGAGGACGGCGGTGTGTCCTGAGGTAAGAATTGCGAGCATCCAGGAGCACCAGACTTCATTGAACCCGCGGACACGGAGGATAGTAATAAGGCTGTTCCAGTTCACAGAGTCAAAGGCTTTGCGGAAGTCGATTTTGAAGACCATAGCGGGTATTTTTCGAAGGTGGCAAGAACGGATGATGTCGGCGGCGTAAACAATGTTTTCCGAGATGCGTCGTCCTGAGAGGAACCCAGTCTGGTCGGGGTCAACTAAGGAGTGGATGGAGTTTTGCAGGCGTGTAGTTAAGCACTTAGTAATGAGCTTAGCGATACAATTTTGTAGGGAGATCGGACGGTAGTCACCGGGGGACCGAGAGGAATCGTGTTTAGGGAGGAGGACGAGGAAAGCCCAGTTGATACGGGAGAGATCCATCGTACCAGAGTGGAAGTCCGCGAACATCGCATGGATGTCAGGTGCGTATGTAGTCCAAAAAGAGGAGAAGAAGCGGGGCCCGAAGCCATTGGGGCCGGGGCTGGAGTCTTTGTTCATGTGGGACAAGGCGCTAAAGATTTATGTCGTGGTGAATGCGGCAGTAAGGGACGGAGGGAGGGCGGCGCGGTTCGGGTAGAGGCTAGACAAGTCGAAGTTCCAAGCGCAAGGGAAGGTGGTGCCAAGGAGGAGCTTGTAGTAGGTCTCAAGGGTTTTGGCTTTGCTCGCATGGTCGTGGAAAACAGCCCCATCGTGCTCGAGGACAGGGATCGAGTTACGCCTGCGACGACAGGAAGCGAGAGCGTGGAAGTAGCCTGTATTTTCGTCCCCTTCCAAGGCGAAGAGGACCTTCGCCCTAGAACTCCAGTAAACCCCTGCTCCCTAATGGCAGTATGAAGCGCTTTGACAACCAGGAAGCGCAGGCCGGTATCCAAGGGGGTAAGTTGGCGCAATTCCTCGATCCAGTCGAGAAAGTTGATCACGATCCGGGCCTCGCTTTCACGCTGAAGGAAGTGTGGGCATTGTTTGGTCCATTGTTTACACGCCAGGCGGCATCTACGGAGCCGAGCCACGACCCGTGCTGTGGCATCCGCACGTTGAATAGACCCCCAAGCCGAGACCATGGAAGAACGGAACCCGGGGTGGAGAGCCCAGGAGTGGTTATATCGGAAGATCGTCGATCGGGGGATGGAGGATGTGATGGTGGCGGCCAACGGGACGTGGTCGGATGTATCCCTCGTAAGAGAGGCCAGAGAGGATCCCGGGAAGCGAGTGTTTGTGGCATTGTTGAGAAGAACCTATCGATGCGGACAAGAGTGGGGTTTGGGCACAAGTTGGACCAGGTATAGCTTCGGTACCTAAGGGGAAGCTCGATCAGCGCAAGTTCGTGGATGCAGTCATTAAACATGTCGGCCTCCGTTTGGTTGAGGTTCTGGTTGTTGCGGTCCTTGGCAAACCGACAGAGGTTAAAATCACCGCAGATGACCCAAAGGGTCACGTCCTGCGGTTTGTGGCTGCGAAGTTCAACAAGGAATTGGGCTTTTTCCGGGCCGGCACACGGAGCGTATACGTTAGTGAACCTGAAACGGTAGTTATCGCGGTGGAGGTAAGATCCACACTCAGGACGTGCTGTGTGGCAAGGGAGGAGTCTAGAGCAAAGAATTGACAGTTCCAGGCAGTGACGATCCCACCCGCGGAACCCGTGGCGTCAACACACTGGAAAGAGCGTAGAGAGGGAGGGAGGAAATTGGCGGCTTTCCTCGGCGCAAGCGAGGCGAGCTTGCTCTCTTGAAGGGCTAGAACGTGGGGGGGACAACGGCGAGATCAGCCTTAACGACAGAGCATTTGTCCGGATCGCCTAAGCCACGAACATTCCACGAATAACAAAGGTAAACCGTCAATCGCATTGGCTAGACAAATACACCATGAGGGAGCGCCCTCAGCGAAGGAGGGCCAAAACGCGAGCGGCATAGCGCCATCACTCGCCAAACCCCGGCAAACAGAGCCAAAAAGGGAGATGGTTCCAGCCGCTGAGGCACACGAAAGTGAACCAGGGGTTAGCCTAAGACTACGGTCGGCGCAACGGCTAGGGGACGCACACGAGGACGGGGATGCAGCGCCGTCGTCGCGAGGTCCCAGGTGGGAGGCCCCAATCATGGTGCAGGGGAGTGCACCATGGCTCCCGCCGCAACGGCAGCGGGGTCGACGCCGTAGGTGGCGCCCAACTCTTGAAGCGAGGGGAGATAGATGGGCTCGGGGACTCCGTCGTCGATGCAGAGGGCGGCAAGGGCCGTGAGGAGGCGTCAAACTTGGAGTCCTTAGCCACCTTCGCCCTAGTCATCATATCGACGAACAAGGCCGGCTCCTTGTCAGCCAGGCGAGCACAGCGGCGCGCCTTGAAGGCCGAGTCCGCCGCGCGCTTGCTCCACACCCTCTGCTTGCGGACCGCGTCCTCGTGCTCTTCAGGACCGGTGTGGAGTGTCGCAGCACACCCGTCATCCCCGGAAGCAAGGTCACACGGGCCGGTGGGGGAGGAGGGGATCACCAGCGTGCCGTACCACCGTAGTAAGAGAGGGGGAGATGTAGGTTTAGCAGAGGCCAAAGCGATCGGGGATGGAACCGGCGGAAGGGAAGGGGAGCAACAGGGGCTTACCTGCTCGGCGTCCAGTCCAGTTTCCGGGAACTCCGCGGCCAGGCGTCGCGAGAGGATACGATCCCAGAGGACCGTAGCCGTGGCGCCCACCACTGGGCCGTCGTTGTCGCCAGGGAGGACCGCGGCGCATGATAGCCGGTCCCTCCGTTGCGCCGAGCGATGACACGAGCCCAGAGGTCAACGGGGAGGCGCGAGGAGGGGCCCGAGACGGGCAGGGCCCTTGCGGGCGGCTCGGCATCGTGGGAGGAGATGTCGATAATCTCGATGGCCTTCTCTGAGGAGGAGTCGATGTCGTTGAGCTCCCGACGAGAGGGGGTGCTGCCGCGACCCCTGCGGCGAGGTGTGTCTCCGCCGCCGCCGGCGTAGTGGCCCGCGTGGGAGAATCCGTAAGGGGAGGAGGGCCAGCGGCGAACCACCTCCAGCTTGACCTCCGTTGTGGTCTCCCCCTCGAAGTCGCGAAGCATGAGGGAGAGAGGAACCGCGCGCTCATTCTCCAGGTGGATGACGAGACGGACGGAGGAGAAATCCAAGTCATTTAGACAGAGGGGGTCTATGCAACAAACTCTTCCGATGGACCGGAAGGCAGTGCGTATACCTCCCTCCGTCCAATGCTCGAGGGGAAATCCGAATGCCGTTATCTGCGCAAAGTGTGAGTACCTCCAGCCGAATCGGTTTTCCGCCAGCTCGGGCCGCTCCAGGGGGATGGTGTGGCCGAGGAACGAGGCGGGGAAGATGTTCATGGCGGCGTCGCGCTCCTCTTGGGACGAGAAGACCACGAGCATGGCCCCGTAGTGCAATGCCGCGAGGCCGACAGTGGGGTTTCCCCCCACAGACATGAATGCACGACGCAGGAGGAAGACCGAGCTTGCAGATGGCGGCTCGACGAGGGCGAAGGCGTAGCAGCGGCTGCGGGAGCCATCCGTCAGGGGCATGAAGCACTCGGCCGCAAGCGGCCGGGCCACACCTGCCCGCGGAGCAATAGGAGTGGAGGGTGTCGAGGACCACGGCGAGATAGGGCCGCGTGGGTGCCGGGTCGCGGGGCGGAAAAGCGGTGGTCCGCGGCGGCTTCCCGTAGCGGCAGCACGAGGCGGGGAGGTGGAGCGCGAGCGGGTCAGGCGGAGCACGTCGGAGATCCTGGGAGATGAAGGAGCAGAGAGTGAGAAGGGGGGATGGATGAAGCCCTAGAAGAGAGAAATCGCAAGGGGGGGAGCTTACATTTCCAGCTTCGGTGGCCGAAGCGGCCGCAGAAGCAACGGACGGGGTCCCTACACTCCTTGACGAGGTGCTCTGGGCTGAGACACTTGGAGCAGAGGTGGCGCCGGCGAGCGGTGGAGAAGGAGAGGGTGTGACTTTGGGGCGTAGGCAGTGGAGAGGAATGGAGCCGGGCGGCCTCAACATATAGCCGGGGGGGGGGGCGTGGCGTGCTCGCCCACCGGACGGCGCGGGGATGTGACGGGCCGTAGCTCGGCGCTAGGCTCGGACGGGACCGGCACGGCGGTGTCAGACGAGGGGACATGGGAGGATGGGGAGGTGGGAGGCCCGGGCGGCGCGGGTTGTGACAGGGGGCGGAAGAGGGCGAGTGGATAGGGGAGGGGCGGGGTGATAGGGTTTTCTCCGTGATGTCGCGCTTGGGGTGGGCCCGGCCGGTTCTTGTGTGGTGGGCGAGGTGGCCACGTCATGGGGCTTGGGGCGGGACGTGTTGAGGGCGGGGGGCGCGCACGCGTGAGCGTACGAAGGAGCGTGCGGAGCGGAGTAGGCTGGTTCGGTTAGGTGCGCACCAGGCGACACGGTGGGCAAAACGGTGGAACAGAGCAAGTTCGTTGACTGGTCCAGGGCCGGCGGGCCCACTGGGGTGGACGAGCCCGTTGAATCCACAGCGGTCAACGCGGCACTCTTCGACGCGTGGAGGCGGAAAACAGAGTTCCCCATGGCGAAGGTGCCATGGTCGACGATAAGCTTGGCCACGACAGGGGACGCGGCCAGGGATGTGAAAATGGCGGGATGGATTTGGCAGACGAAGAAGGAATCGGGGAAACCAGTGAAATTAAAGTTAAGAGCGTTTTTAACCAAGAACCCATTGCAATTTCCTCCCGGGCTCTCCTGTGTGATCTAGAATCGACCGAGGGAAAGGAAAGAGGCGAATGCAGACGAAGATGCAACCGTGGAGTGGAATCGGCGAAGGGTGAGCAAGAGGAACGCCGTACCTGGGCAGGACGGTGGCGTGCCGGCGGATCGGGGCCGCCGGCGGGACTGCAGCTTGGCGTTGGCGTTAATGGAGGTGGGGAGGCGGCGAGGTTGTTCTACGACGGTCGGGGGCGCGGTCCGCGGGGCTGCAGGGGCGCACGGAGGTGCGTCCGCACGAACGACCGCATCCGCTACAGCAGCCTTCGAGGTCGAGCACGGGAGGGGAGTGGCGAGGGAAGTGGCGAGGGTACGGGGCTGAGTGAGTGGTGGCTGGGGGGCGGCGGCTTGGGAGCTTGGGGGCGGGGCTGCGCCAAGGAAGCTTGGCTGCTGGGGGGCGGAGGCCGTCGGCGGCGCGGCGGGGCACGCGGGCGACGGGGAGTCGCCAGGCGTGACGCCAGAGCCAGGCCTCCTCTTCGCTTCCTCTGAGGAGGGATTATCTTTCGGAAAACCGATACTTCCCATTATGACCGGTCTAACTAGTTTTAAAATAAATCCAGATATATCCGTTTGGTCGACC
>JAPCYS010003096.1:0-37156 GCA_028641055.1 Alopecurus myosuroides
TAATACATGAAAATAAAGACACAAAGGAGTTGATACAGAAGTATACAACGCCTTGACTCAAATAAAACGGAGAAAAACAACGCAAAAATAAAACCATGGGTTATCTCCGAAGAAGTTCTTTTCTGTAACGCCTTTTAGCTAGGCCGAGAATACTAGAATCAAGTATTTTCAAGTGAAGAAGAATCAAGAAGAAAGTATAAAACAAAGTTAAGTCTATCCCACTTTCTCTGCATAGGAATCTTTAAATAAATATATTAAAGAAGTTCAAACTAGAAATCATGGGAAGGTAGAACAGGAGCAATCTTAGAACTTCGACAAAAAAAGAGGTGTTTTAGTAACATAAAAATTCCTACAACCATATTTTCCTTTCTCATAATAATTGTCATGGTCTAAAAGTACACAATTCATATCAAGCTCAAAAATAGTGGGATCAAAATTAAAAATAAAGACCTTTTCTTTCCCACTTTTAACAATAGCAAAAAAAGATGATTGGTCACTCTTAAAAGGTATGGGACACATTATAGAAATTCTATTTTCAGTAGCATTATAATTTATAACATCAAGTAACATAGGACCATCATCTAAAGAACTGATACGTCATAAACGTATCCTTAATTTATGATGTTCCATGTTGTTTTCTTATTGTTTCCCACATGTTTTCCTTACCCTTTCTATCATTTTTATAGATTTCCCGGGACTAACCTAGTAACAAGATGCCACCAAGCCATTTCTTATTTTCTGTTGTTTTTAGTTTCGGAAAAGTTGTTCTGGAAATATTCTCGAAATTGGAAAATTCAAAAGCTAGAAGTCTTAGAAGTCCCGGAGGGTCCACGGAGTCCCGAAGAGACCCGAAGGGGTGCCCGGGAGACACCACACCATAGGGGGCGCGGTTCCCCTTTGTCCGTGGCAAGGGTTGGTGTGGGCCCCCTAGCCACCCTCCGGCATCACCCTTTTGCCTAAATATACTCCCTAATGCATCAACCATAAATAAATCGACATTTTCGACCAAAAACATCCGTAGCTCCGCCGCCACCGCCGACAAGTTTCGGGGGCCTGAAATCTCTGTTCCGGCACCCTGCCGGATGGGGAAGTGCCCCCGGAGCCATCTCCATCGACTCCACCGCCATCTTCATCGCCGTTGCTGTCTCCTATGATGAGGAGGGAGTAGTTCTCCCCCGGGGCTGAGGGACCTACCGATAGCTATGTGTTTCATCTCTCTCTCCCATGGTGTGATCGTTATGTGATCATGAGCTTTGTAATCTACTTGAATAAGTAGATGTTACCTTTCATATGTTTTGTTATGATATCTCTGTAAACACATTGATCACAGTGTAAAGGTGGAAGTGTGTGCACCGTGTGGTTTAGCATGATATTTCTATCTTGTGTTGGATGACCTATGAAATTATGGTGTTTGTCTTGTACCTTCTAGGGCGCTCAGAGTGAAAGTGTGGGGTTAACTAGACATGGGAATGCGACTTTAAGGAGTGCTGTTACGGCCCTACGCAATGAATTGGTGTTTGTTATTCGACCGGAGAGTGGTTCGGAGTAGCATAGTGAAGAGAGATATTTATGCATTAAATGTTATCATTGTTGAGAGTGTCCACTAGTGAAAGTAGGACCCCTAAGCCTTGTTTCTAAGCATTGAAACACCGTTTACAATCAGTTCTACTACATTAGATTGCTATTATCACTTAAAATTATCCATAACACTTGTATTTTAATCTCTCTTCGCCGAACTAGTGCACCTATACAACTGAACATTGTATTAGGTGTGTTGGGGACACAAGAGACTTCTTGTATCGTAATTGCAGGGTTGCTTGAGAGGGATACCTTTGACCTCTTTCTCCCTGAGTTCGATAAACCTTGGGTAATCCACTTAAGGCAAACTTGCTGCTGTTCTACAAACCTCTGCACTTGGAGGCCCAACACCGTCTACATGAATAGAAGTGTGCGTAGACATCAAGAACTATCATACAAATTTTCTAAACAACCTTCCTCATTATCATGCATATCAATAGTTGGAATAAATATATGATTTATCAAAGTAACATGGATTATGATAAATAATAGTACGAATATCATTCTCACAAGTTTCATTCACAGTACTATCAAGGTCACAAGTATAGCAAGTATCAATTTCATCAAAAGGGCATATTTCAAAGGAATCAATATGATCATCACAATTATCAATATAATTATCATACTCCTTTGGAAAGCATGGAGGGCAATCAAATAAGGTATGAGTTAACAAGTTACTCTCATTGGGAGGTAGACATTGGTAGCTACTCCATTTTTCCTCCTCTTGATCATCACTCTCCTCCTCTTTTTCATCCAATGAGCTTCTAGATTAAACAATTTATTTTTCCATACGCTCCTGCAAGGCATTACTCTCCTCCTTTGGGGGAGAGCATCTATTAAGATATTAAGGTATGTAATAATTACAATGATTGTTATTATCAAAGCAATATTCATGTATAGCATAAATTTCGTATTTATAAGGTGCATCGTCAATACTTTCAAGCAAATAGGCAATTTCGAATGCATCCTTCCAAGAAATAAATTCCTCAATTTCTTCCACATCATAAAAGACATAATTTCCCTTAACATAATAAGATATGGTAACATTATCACTATACTCACATTGAAAATGGAGGTGTTTATACCTCCTACAGCAAAAAGATGTATCAAAGCAATAAGTAACATTATAAGTAGAGCACAACTTTATAGCATAGTTATGCAATTTATTAATTTGCTCCCATAAGTGTATCCCTTTTTGTGACAAGCGGTGTTCCTTATAATATTTTTGTTGTGCATCCGTTAACCCACCTCGCCAATAATATCTAGTTTCAAAGAAATCAACCATTGATAGCAAGCATGATAAACCAAGTAAAACGCAAAATAATAGCAAAGTAAAGAGATTGGAAGTGAGAGACTCCCCTTGCAGAAATCCTCTTTCTCCCTGGCAATGGCGCCAGAAAACTTGTTGATGACTGATGTTGGTAATCCCAAAGATGAAAGGTTATGAATAGTGCATCGGCAAGTTTCCCCTCCGAATGAAATAAAGGTTGAATCGACCTGTAGGAGAAACATATCACTTCTTACACTTGTAGAAAATTGGCCTTTAGTCCTGGTTCGCAAAGGCCATTAGTCCCGGCCGTGCAACCGGGACTAAATATGCGCGACTAAAGACCCCCCCCCCTTTAGTCGCGCGGCTTAAGGACCGGGACTAAACGCCGGCCACGTGGGCAGTTGGCGTGCGCCGCAGGTGGAAGGACCTTTAGACCCGGTTTTTGACACGAACCGGGACTACATGCTATTTCGTTATTTTTTTTAATTCATTTGGGTTTCTAATTATTTTCACTCCCTTTTGTTCACTCCAATTTTTCACTCCCTTTTTTCAGAATTTTTATTATTAACTTAGTGTCTAACTACAATTATCTCTAGTCAAATTACTTACTCGTGGTCAAACTTCCCGCTCGGTCACCCATCCTCCCACTACTCTAGCCCTAGCACGCTTAACTTCCGAGTTCCATCCCGTCCCGCATACAAGTGTTTCGCACTCATGTATGTGATACTAGTATCATATCAATCCTATTAACATGTTGGTCGATGCCATATTTCCTTATTGTCCGAATTTCAAATAAATCTTTTAATAAATAAAAGTAATGATGTAAATAATAATTTTGAATAAATAAATAAACATTAACTTTTTAATTTGTATTATTTCTAAAAAATATTCAGAAAAATAAAACTAATTCATTTTAAAATCTTAAAAATACAAATAATATATCAAAATATTCAGAAAAATAAAACTAATTCATTTTAAAATCTAAAAAATACTAATAATATATCAAAAATATTCAGAAAAATAAAACTAATTCATTTTAAAATCTTAAAAATACAAATAATACATCAAAAAATTCAGAAAAATAAAACTAATTCATTTTCCCCTTTCCTAAATTCAAAATAAAATCTGATAAAATTCATGAACCAAACCATATGAAATCTAAACCACATAAAATTTGCAGATCAAAGTTTAGACTATTATTTTGGACACAAGAACTGTTTTGACAATGACTATCTGTGAGAATGATTTGAACCTAACTTTTAAAATACATAACCAAAATGGACAAACTAAAATGTTCTGGATAGATATTGAAAAGATCTATCCATAGCACTTAGCCTCACATATGGGTCAGCAACCAAATGAAAATACCATCCTTTTTAATAAAATACCAGTAGGCTCTTCTAACTGAATTTTGAAGTAAATCCAACTGAATGAGTTTGGTGAACAAATATAGAAACAATAGTTTTTCTGTTTTGTTTTCTTGATGTGTTTTTGTTTGTTTTGAAATGTGTGTTTGATCTTATTTTGTTTCCCAGCTTGTATAGAGTGTTAGGACTTGATATTAGGTTGGTTGCTTGCAGAACATCTACCTTAGAAAGTTTGTGCATGATTGAAAGTGTGTGCATTATTATTTTGGAATTGTGTGTGAGCTAGATCTTTGTGTGATTGTTTTAGCAAATTTTGTGCTATGTTTAACCCGTGATTTTATTTGAGTCATTACATAACTTAGCGGTACATATATATATCCATTACATAATATAGAAATAATATAGCTAGGAATTAATATAGAAATAATATAGGAATTAATAGAAAGACATATATCCATTACATATATTGAACGCAACATAGCGGTACGTACATAGATGCGGTACACACAAACAACATCTACTCGAGCTCCGAAGAGTAGATGCGGAACAACTCGAAGGCAACGTATGCATCTATTGCTGCATACTCCAGATTGATCCGGTCAAGTGGGTTCTTCCCCCAGTAAAAGTGATTCTTCGAGGGGAAACAAGTCTTCATGGTTTTGTAGTCGGGGTGGATGAAGGCAGTTGCCATACTAGCCATCCCGGTCTTGTGCCCGTACAGGTCATCAAAATGGATCAAGTCCTGAAGATCAATGTAGTGATCTTCAGGTATCTCAATACCCAACGTGCACATAAACTTCTGTCGGTCATTTGTGATGTCAACGCTACGGAAGTCGTACCCTTTGTTGACAAGAAAATCAACAAGTTCTGGAGATTGCTGTGAACTACTGCAACAACAAAAATGGAACACGTGTTAGATATTCTTGCAACACGTGTATTCTTCCAATGCAACAACAAAAATGGAACACAATTTTCCTATGCAACAACAACAAATAGAAAATGTCATATTGCTACCCAATGCAATTTTACTCTCTACAATTGCTACCCTATGCAATTTTCCTCTCTACAATTATTACAACAAGTGATCTTGCTATCAACATGACAACACAATTTTCCTCTCTACAATTGCTACCCTATGCAATTTTCCTCTCTACAATTGCAACAAGTGATACTATTGCTATCAACATGAGACAACACAATTTTCCTACAAGAGAGATCGCGTGTGCGTACCTTGCCCATTGGAAGACAAGCACGGTATCCCCGTGAGAAATTTGGATGACGGCCACATCCCGTTGATTCGCCGTGTACTCTAAATCAAGCCCGAAGAATTTGTGGTGTTCATCGGCGGCTTCATAGCGATTGCTCAAACGGCGAAGAACTTCGGGGAGCCTCTCGCATTTATTGGTATAGAGGACATGGATATTCTTGCCGCATGGTGTGGCCACAAGGAGAACGTTCCAAACGGGATCATCCATGGGTGGTGGGTGTGGAGGAAGAAGACAGAGGATCAAGAAGAGAAAAGAGGAAGAAGAACAGAGAGCCTCGCACACGTATTGTAGCAAATGGCCTTCTGCCTCTCGTTCGCGAAATAAAAACGCGCGGGAGGCGAGCAGTTTCGACCTTTAGTCGCGGGTGACCAGGCCAACCGGGACTAAAGGCCGGGATGCAAGCCGTCGGGACCTTTAGTCGCGAGTGGCCCGGCTAACCGGAATTAATGCCCTCCGCGCGTTTCCCCAACTGCCATTCATGACGTTTAGTCGCGGGTCGCCTCGCGAACCTCGACTAAAACGCATTTAGTCACGGTTCGTATTGTTTGGGGACTAATGGTAGCGTATGGAAGGCCTTTTTTCCACCAGTGTTAATTAATCACATGTATGAGACAAAAATGTCATGGCTAGACGACATTGAGAAAAACTGCGACGTAATATTTCCCGGTTCACCAACATTAAGTCCTAAACATGTCACTCAATTAATAAGTGCTAAACTACGACGTAGTTATTTTAGTCTAGTATGCCAGTGTATCTTACTTGACCATAAATTAATGTTGTTGGGTGATTTTTTACCCATGCCTTGAATTATTTGTATGGCGACATGTCATCGTGGCTTGGTAGGACAATACATAAAAAATGATAGAGACACATCCTATAGGTAATTACTCTCCTCTACAAATGGAGTTGCTGAAAACTTATGTTTCCGCATCCCGATACACTTCTTACAACCCGCAATCTACATGCATGGCATCAATGGCCATATAATCGCGAGAATTACATGCATGTATGACATCCCGTAATTGTACATAGTATAAACTAGGCACCGGAAAGCACAACGTTGAATATTTCCATCATGCACGTAAGACTCAGTGGTGGTTTCATCCCGCTTGCTAGGATTTGGTCCATCATTGTGGAAGGATCTGTCATGACGGCTATAGAGTAGAGCAGTTGTGGTGGCATTGCCAAATGTGTCAGAGTTGACGAACCTTTGTAGGTCTAAGAGCAATTCCAACACGCCGAGCCATTTTGTCCGTTCGCGTCGGATTCCATACGGTCGGCCCAAAAACACAGCCAACGCGCGACCTATTTCGAGATTCCAGACAAACGTCTGATTTTCTGTCTGTTTTGACTCATTCCTGGCCCGAATATGGGACGGAAATGCGTCGGCGCGGAAGCGCGCGGATGCGCGCTGACGCGTTCGGAGCCCTCCCTTTGTGCACGAATGGCCCGCATGCCAGGGACACAAATCATCTCCTCTCTATTTCCCTAGCTAGACCGCCCTGCTCATACCCACCAGTCCTCCTGGCCGCTGCCTCCATCGTCGCCTCTGCCACCAGTCGCGGCCGCTCCCCAGCCCAGCCGCCCCTCCCCATGTCCGACATACTCACGTACTACACCGGCGTCACCACAACCCTTTCATTGGAACATTGTCGACGACACCGACCAGCGCGCCCGCGAGCTGTTCGACAAATTGCGCAAGGTACGGTACCATCAGCTACCATGGATAGCTCGGACGAGTACTACTACAGTATCCTGCAATACTCATCATCTTCCTCGGAATAACCGGACAATGAGTGCGAGGCTTTGGTTGCTACGCTCCTCGACAATGAGCACATTTCGGGGTTGCTTAGATGTACAGGGGCTCGGTTCCTGACCGTTCAACGGCTTTGTACCATGACAGAGCAGGTGGCCATGCCCAGCTGTACAAATATTATTTCCACCCCACGAAGTCTATATACCAAGCTCACAACTTCCGGCGGCGGTTCCGGATGGACAAGCATGTCTTCACCCACATTCGGTTGGACGTGATGGCAAATGATGATTGTTTCGTTTGCAAGCCCGATGCCCTTGGTAAGATTGGTTTCACTTCTTACCAGAAGTACACGATAACCATTCGAAAGCTTTCATATGGGGTAGCTGGAGATCTCGTTGACCAATACATGCCTCGAAACATTGTACAATTTATGTGGGTTGTCATTGCGGTGTTTGGGCAGGAGTACTTGAAGGAGCCAAGTTATGAAGACGTTGCCCGTCTCTTGGACATTAACGAGAAAAGAGGATTCCCTGGCATGCTTGGGATCATAGATTGCATTCACTAGGATTGGAAGAATTGCCCATTTTCTTGGCAGCGCTTTACAAGGGACATTCTGGGCATGCTCGGTTGTGCTCGAAGCAGTGGCATCACAAGACCTATGGATTTGACACTCATTCTTCGGCATGGACGACACACACAATGACATAAACATGCTTCAGCGGTCACTGGTTTTTGGTAGGCTCTCTGAAGGCGATGCACCGAAGGTGAGGTTTGAGATCAATCGCCACCGTCACACGAACGGCTACTACCTCGCTGATGGTATCTACCCCAAATTGTCCACATTTGTGAGGACGATCACCTCCCCTGTGGGTGAGAAGAGGACACGTTTGCTCAAGAACAAGAGGGTACTAGGAAGTATGTGGAGCGTGCTTTTGGGGTACTCCAAGCCCGATGTGATATTGTTCGGCACCCTGCTAGGACATGGAACCTCCAGGTCATGTGGGAGGTGATGACTTCTTGGTGTGAGAAATAATGTGACGTTTAGCAGGTACCACGTATTTTTTCAAAGATGAAACAATATTATTTGTAGGCGATGCCACATCATCCTCCCTCCCTTGAAGCGAAACCATCCTCGGTTTCAACCTAAGCCTTGCAGACTTGTTCTTGAACACCTCAATGGTGCACTTAATATCATTTGCATCTTTGGGAAGAAGAGCATAGAACTCACCCTTATGCATAAAGGTGTACCTATTCGTGCGTCCATGATGTAGTGTGTTGACATCATGTTGCCACGGACGTCCCAATAATAGATGACAAACATGCAATGGTAGATCATCGCACTCCAGTTTATTAACATATCCATCCACGGAAAAGGAACTTTCACTCTATGGGTGACCTTCAACTTTCCCACACCATTAATCCACTGCCTATAGTACGGCTTTAGATGCTCCCATGTAGACAAAGAAAGAGACTCTACCACATCTTTACTAATCATGTTGCTTGCACTGCCCCATCAACAATCAGCCTGCACACTTCTCCCTTAATTGTACATGCAGTTTAAAAAATGCTACGCCGTTGTCCAGGATCAATAATGATCTTGTCATCACGCAGGACCTTATGCGCCATCAAACTTGGCACGTTAAGTGCGGGCCAACAATCCATGGTCTTACCATCTTCTGTAGCATCTTCTATTGGAGGCATATCTCATTGTCAGATTCTGAAAAATATACATCATCAACAAGCAAAATCTTCTTTTGATTCGGACACTCGCGCATTACGTGCCCTCTCCCGCCACACTTATGGTATATAATATTACTACGATGAGAGACACTTGATGCAGTTTGAGAAACCTCCTTAGGTGCAACGGCTATCTTGCTATGTTCAACACTCATCGACTTGTAAGAAAGAGGCGGTTTAGCACCATGCCCACCATCAACTTGAGAAGAAACACGTCGCATACTATTGTAGCTTGGACGACTAACTGCAGGTTGCTTCTGATGAACCCACCGCTTAGCACGCTCAGCTTGGTGAAGCAACTCATGAATATCATTGTATTGCATCAAATCAACACGGTCACAAATATCTTCATTCAGTCCCTCAAACAACCGTACCATAGTTTCCTCTGCAGACTCACGTACCGCTGTCATTATATTTAATGTTTGCATCTCCTTGTAGTACTCATCAACAGTTTTCACGCCTTGCACAAGATGGCGCAACTTACTATTAAGTAGACGAGTGTAAAAAGCTGGCACAAATCTGTCCCGCATAACACGCTTCATGTCAACCCATGTTGCGGGGCGCTCCCCATTGCGGTTCAAATTATCCCACCAAATAAGAGCATATTCTGTAAATTCTGAGGATGCAACACGAAGCTTCTTTTCCTCGGAAAAATTGTGGTTGTCAAAAATCTGATTGACACGCATCTCCCACTCTAAATATTTTTCCGGATCAGAACGTCGCGAGAACTCCGGTACGATGATCTTTATACGTCCAACACCATCATCCTCCCGAGAAGCTTGACCACGTTGGTTGCGCCGCTGGCCAGCGCCATGGCGGACCTCAACACCTCCTTGTGGTCGGCGCGGGTAGCCTCCATGACCATCAGACGAATTAGATTGATCCACATCATGCTGATGTTGGATGTGTGGCGGTGTCCGGGGCTTCTGGCGTCTCACTCCCCTTGCCTCCAAACGTTGAACGACTGCGGTCAACCGATTATGACTCTCTGTCACCACTTGCAAACTTTCATCATGCTGGCGATCACTTGTCCTCAATAAGCATATTAAGCCGATCCTCAACACTCTCAATATTTGTGGACAAATCCTCAACCTTTGCACAAAGATTTTATTGGCGCTTTTGATCGACATCAAGTGAATACGCAGATCTTCAGTTATTTCTGGACCCAAAGGAATTTCCTTCTCATCCACGTCGGAATCTGTATGCTGCGACATCTTGACAAAGTAGCAATATAAACCAACGAATAGCCAAGAGAAAAAAATTACACTGTGAACAACCTTCGCTCTGATACCAAGATGATATTTCGCAACTAGTATAGTCGACGCCACGGTGTTGTTTCCTACATGATACAAGTAGCAGCGATACCTTCTGTGATTTCAACAAAATCATGTAGTAGCAACTAGTAGCCGGAACGGTACATAATATTATTAATCACTCACAATATTCTTCCGCAGGAAGTAGTAGCAGCAAGTTGGCTTGCGTGGGATTACCAACCTCAACACAAGCTAGCAGATTAGTTTACGGAAGATGCAAACCAATCTAAACAACAAGTACACCAGATTTAGGAAGGACTTGAACGACTCATATAGAATCAGCAGCAGATTAGAAGAGCACACCTCCAATCCGAGCACAACAGGAACAAACCTCGATGGGTTTTCAACGGAAACACACAGACTTGGCCGCCAAAACATGGCGATTTTCTGTGTTGTATTTCTCTGGATCAATTTTGTCCGCGTTACATGAGGCACTGCCTCTTTATTAATAGTGCACGCATGCACCTAGGGCTAAGCCTGACTCCTAATTTGCTTCGATTGGAAAGCTCAACGAAAAGGACATGGACTCCTTTTGTTGGATCAACGTGACTCCCAAATAAAATATGTCCTTGGCCTTTTACCTTTCCCTAGTTTACTAGGACACCACGTACCTAAGAAAGACTAAATAAAACCTGACTAGAAGCACTAACACTAGACATGTATACGATGGCAAAACTGAATTTTTCTTAGATTTATGCAGCAAATCTAGCCAGCCCTTATATACCTGCATGGAGTTCTAAACCTGGGTCTCACCTCATCTGCCGGTACAATTTGGATAGGAATTTCTCCAAGAAAAATAAATGTCGGTTCCTTCTTGGTGTGAGAAATAATGTGACGTTTAGCAGGTACCTCGTATTTCTTCAAAGATGAAACAATATTATTTTTAGGCGATGCCACATCAAATACTTCCAAGAATATACGGTGGTCATTGAGTTGAGGGAACTTTTTCATCTATACAATCTTCGTTCCCTCGACATATCTATCCTCAGTTGATATTGTCTCTAATTTAAGTCCATAGCTCATCTCGTTCATTGTCAGCAATTATCCTCAATTTAATCTTTTGTGCGCTATATTATGCAGATTGAAGATGCCCGAATGAACAAGGGATGAAATCACGGACTTTGGGTTCATTGACCCGAATAAAATTCATGATGTCACCATAAAAAATCCCATTCATAACCAGGACACACCGGGGACTTTGCTAAGATTTTTGAAGCGATAATGGGACGATAAATAAATACTTTTTTGGTACAACTACTAGTGAGTGTTACTGTCCTCTACAAATTCTATTTTTCTCACTATGTGTTAAAGTTTTAACTCATAAGTTATCTATGACATTTCATAAATAAATGTGCGCATGTTCCACTATATTCTTCTCTTCATTAAAATTCACGTTTCAGAAGTTGAAGTCCTTGACTCATCAAGGAGAGATCCTAGAGAATACAAATAGTAATTTCAATTATTTTGTTCATTTCCTGATATCAACTAATTAATAACTCTTTTGTTCATTTTATTTGTTGGGCAGCGGCTGGAAATCGTTCATCGAGGAAGATCTGGCCGGTGGATGGAAACCAAAACTATAATGGGGTTTGAACAAAGTAAGTAGTACCACCTAGGTCCACAGCAGCATTATCATACTTGATTATTGTTTGATTGAATTATATTCTTGTACATACTTACGCGAAACAACCACATGGGACTGATCTATATAGGCGTTTCGAGTACATTTGCATCAGGGTACAATATTAATTGTACGTAAACATTATTTACAAATTTATTTTGTTACCAATCAGCTGTGCTGAGTTTCAGTCATATTTTTTTTATGATGATTTCATATATACAGACATAACTCGTGTATTTATTTTGATCTCATTCTTTTAAAGTAGTCAAGAAAGCGGGACGCGCCCCCAATAAAAAAGCGCTTCAAAGCAATTTGCGAGGAATTGGCGGAATTTTTCCTTGCGGAGGTCATACCTAATTTCGGAGAGTAACACTATGCTCCAACGCAATAGTATGGCTCCATGTAATACTATGCTCCACGGGTTCAAAGCAATTTGTAATTGTATGCTCCAAAACGTGATCTTCATGTACTAATTAATTTGTGATGGTATGTAATTGTATGTGTTATATATATGCATCAACTTGATCTTAATGTAGTAATTTATATGTACCAAAACTTATTTTTGGGGCATTGACGTTGTCCTTGTACTCTGAAACACCCTAAACCTCTGCAAAAATCGAGAAGGAAAAACGGGGAAAACCTTTAGTACCGGTTCGTGTTAAGAACCGGGAATAAAGATTCTCAGACCCGCGCTCCTCCGGAGCCACGTGGAGCCCCTTTGTTACTGTTTCGTGAGCAATCGGGACTAAAGGGGGACAGGCCTCTACTCCCGATTCATTAGTCCCGGATGCCAAACCTAGAATAATGGCCCTATAGAACCGGGACTATTGCCTACTTTTCCACTTGTGTCGGCATACTGATATCGGCTGATTACGTGGATCTTATCATGCAATGATTTAAAGGGATTTCAAACAACACATCAATCAAATCCTCACTTTCAAGCACGGAAAACGTTCATACTCTTCCGAGTTCCAATCATTCACAAATAGATAAAGTCGAACATAATTATCTGAAACATACAGTTCTGAGAGCTATCAGGTGGAAAACAAATTTCAGAGCCATTAGGGAAGTAGTGGACACCTGCCCTTCAATGGAGGCGACATCCTAACTTTCATCTGTTGCTCCATACCTTGAGCTGCAGGCACACACAACAGACAAGATTCAACACTCCCCGCACCAAATGGAAAGGTGCAAGATTTAGATTAACCAGAAATGCTATATCCCTGAAGGCAGGAGTGATGGGTACAACCCTGGGGAGGAATGGGGACACGTCGGCGTGCCGATGCGCATAGATTAGACCATATCAAAGATCAGTGTTCTGCTTCCCTTGCAACATAATGGAAGGGCTTGGAGAACGACCTGGGAGCTGGCGGCCGCAAGGTCGTGGTCGGACTTGGACGACGCAGATATGAAAGACCTAGAGCACATGGCTGGACCTAGTCGCGTGAGCTCTCCCGTTGGGAGCAGCAGGCCGACAACCTACGCATCGGGGAGAAGCAGAGCTAGTTTTCCTCTTCTCTCCGGTTGGCTAGGAACGGAGGAGGTCGAGATGGCGCAACGAAGTCGGCCAACCTTGGGCCACCGCATCTTCACTGTGTGCTGTGGTATGGGGATGATAATACAGAGAGAGGAGAGGCAATGTTGAATTGGGATTTCTTTAGCAAAATGTGTGGAATGGTTTTCTAATCCAATTCAAATATTAAACCAACCACCGTTTAAAACTGAAAAACTTCAATATTTCAAAGCTCGTCATTTGTAGAAAAACATGGAGGCGATCAGGTTTAGTTCCAATTAGTTGTTTTTGGGAAACCGAAGAACCAAATCTAGGGGCAGCGGCATACAAGCATATGTTTTCACGGTCATTTCCTTATCTAACTCTAGTTTCGACGATCCTGGTATGTGTTGCGGTGCCACCATTAACATAGGCTACTACAAAGTATTTCATCACTGATCATTGCTCGGAAAATGTGTTGACTGCTTAGAATGTGAAATGCAACCAAAACCGAGTGCTGCGTGTATGGATTCAATTCCGTAGTGGTGTACTTCCTTGTGCCTCATGTTCCTATGTATACACGGATGCCATACGTGCATGCATTTATCTCGATTTTATGGTCATTGATGCCACTCATGAGAAGAAAAGGTTGGGATGTGGAAGGAAAGTTCTCTATGACTTCATATGTAGAGGAGCGGAGTGGTATATATGATGAGTCTCTACCAATCTTTCTCATTATTGTCCCACCAATATATTATGTCGTCATATCACTCCATGTGGGGAATGAACAAAGCAACAACTAGAAATTTATGGTCAAGTGTCATACACGAGCATGCTCACATGAATCCTCCAAACACCTTTCTCGTGACTTTTCCAAGTAAATCTTAAATACTCATAATCATACATTCTAAGTTCTATCACAGTACATTCAACCACAAAGAAAAAAAATCTCCCACATACGGACAAGAAGTATTTGCGCATTCAACTCATTTCGAGGTTGCACTCACGATACGAGTTTCCTGCCAAGTACAATAAGCAGGATCTCGAAGTTAATGTTCTAAACACCGATGCCCTCGCCGATTTCACCAAAGCCCTAGGCGATTGTAAAACTATGGTGAGGGAGATGCTTGCTAAGGGTGCCGGTTTCGAAATGATCCACATCCACTTTCTGAAGATTACGCAAGATGAATTGGATGCTTTCCTGGCCAATGAAGAGCTAGAGAAAACCAAGAAGAACCATCAGTGGGGAGTGGACATGAGAAACATGAACATCGGAGTCCGTCGTCTGGGTTGGCGTGTGTAACGTCCCAGTGTTTGGGAAGTTATAAGGATCTAAATATTATATGTGCATTCACATAGCATGCATCTAAAAATACGGGAAATTTTGGCGCGTTAATTTAAACGATTGAAAGTGATCGATGTTTCTCTCTGACAGTGAATTAGAGTTAGTTCATCTATGAGAGTGTGCCCAACTCCGGTATGATCTTTAACACAACTAGTCCATTAATGGAATCATTTGTCGAGACATTAAAAAATTGGACATAACCTCTGCGAATTATCGATCTAAGAAGGTATCACTCTAATAGATCTCACTCAATCATTTTTATGATCAACCTTTACATGATCAGTTGAGTATCCATTCATCAAACAATGCCTCATATCATACAACTCTTAGGATCAAACTTAAATCAATGAGTAAAGCATTTAAAAATTCGACATGCACTATCGACAATCTCTACCATTTGAGCACATTCCAAACATAATTCCATACATGGTCCATTCATAATTCAAAAGAATAAAACCTATCACAGACCATCCATCATCTTATCACGTCCTATCATCTCATCAATACACCATTCACATCTCAAATACAAATGTTGCATTGTCCAACTTCAACTGGATGCAATATATACAAATATGACCCCATTCAAATCTCACAAGTGGAAATGGAAAGAATAAATGATCTTACATCATTTATGTAATAAATACATATCTCATCGTAAGGAAAGAAAATTACACAAGAAATAAATAAGATCCTAATATAAATCTTGATCATCTTATCTGCTAATCTCAGTCTTCCCAATCTTCATGTCCTGCAAAACAAAAACAACAATGGCAAAACGAAACTGTTGTGGATTAAAATGTTTGCATCTCCAGAGGAGATGCAATTTGTTATTGGAGCTAGCATTTGGAAATCTGGGAACTAGTCCAGACTTCCTACAAACATTGGAATGGATCAATTAAAGCCATCAGATAAGTTAGGACAAGTGGATAATCCTGGATCATGAGACATTAAGGCAATAAGGGACAAGTGCAACCAGAATATAATCTATGTCCTTGAGAAGCAACAAAAAGGCATCAATGAGGCATTATCCTTAGACAACAGGGACATATAGGAAACCAATCAACTCAAGCTAAGAGAACGCAATCTGAAAACCAAGTAACATAACACTAGCTCCATGTATTAAACTATACACAAGAGAAAGCTCACATTTGAATTTCCAAATAGTTCTCTGTGGTATTAATTACCAACAAGAACTTAAGCCATTAATTACTGTTGTTCGACCAAGTACTCGAATAGTTAAACCTTAGCTTGATCACTTATTCAAAGACCAGTAATAAAAGACAAAAGCCTTCCAGTCTGAAAGTACACAGTCATTCAGTGACTAATGCCACCTGGCAAGTCAAAAATAAAGACAACCAAAATGAGAGACTTGAACAACCGACTATGCCACAAGGAGGGATGAATTAGGATAGGGCAGCACCAATAATGGAGTCAAATAAGCCAAATCAAGGAGCAGCCGTAGCTTGCTCATGAGGTAACCAAAAACCAACTTGTCCACTTGCACTAGAAAGAGGGCCACCTGCAAGTAGCTCACAAACACATGCAGCCTATGTGGTGTCAATCCCTCAACAACAGCAAATCAGGAATGAAGCACTATTGGAACACTATATAAACAGGACCAGCCACTATTCTTCCATATGCACACATTCCAGCCGCATCCATGCTTCACCTATCATTCCCCAAACAATACACCATTGTTCTATCACAGAAAAAAGCTAGATCACATCACATCATACCATCAATAGATCAAGAACACATCCAAATCTTGAGATACTAGGAAACAGATCAAGCAGCTAGGAGGAGCAGGCATGCCACAAGAAGCAGGTTTCATCAGATTCAGAAGACAAAGCCTCACTCCAGCAGCAGGTTAACAAGCCTAGGCCACTGGATATCAAAGTTGCATCTTTAGTTTAAAAAAGAAGAGTGAGAGGGGGTAGGGAAGAGATGTTCTCTCAGATATGCATAGAGTTGCTATGCCTAAATCATCACTGAGATTTAAAGAAATCCACAATAGTATCTGTTCTTATAGAAACACGTACCTCAGCCTTTGCATCATTGGCTAGCTAGGACATCAAGTATAAATCTGTTCTTATCAGTTACACATCATAACTCTGTCCAGAAAGTAAAGCCAACAAAGAAATGTTATGAAAACACACCAAATACTAGATGCTAGGAGTGCACACCCGAGATACAATATCTGGCAAACAAACCTAGCATCTTTGTATTTGGAGTGCTATTTTGCTCTCAGACTTGGAAACAAGTTCATCAGTGAGATTTGAATCCATTTACTAATAACCTGTTCTTATCCAAAGAATAGATGCCTCAGCTTTTGCGTCACCGGCAGGGGCAATAAATCGAATAGTATATGTTCCTATCTGATAATAGTTTCATGGGCAACAAGATCAAGTAGATCCATGTTCTTATCAGTTCTAATGGCAAACAGGGGCACAAATCATAAGCAAATGGACCAATAAAATTAGCCAGCTCACAAGCACATGCAACAGATAGTTGTTGGGCACTAATCGATCGGAAGAGCACCTCAACACAACAATTACACATCTGGTTGTGTAAAGATTCAGAAATAACTGAAATATAGGAACAATGCATTCTTCAGTTAACGTAAACACAAAGGGAACCAGGGTGGCACATTCTCTGAATAAAATTCAGAGTAGCACAACCACTACAGCAGTAGCCAACTGAAGTTAATAGTTTATCAGTAAGTAGCAGTACACACCACCACATCCACTCACAAAATCGCAGGGGCAAGGTGTGTTTATGACCTAAACATGAAAATCTAAGTCACCCCCAATCTGCATGCAAATGATTTCAGCATCTTATTACAAATGCTTGGATGAATAAATCACCCAAACAGGAGCATGCACATCACACCCACATGTACCAAACCGAGTCATGTAAATTAAATAGAGCCATTTTACCATCCATATGAATTTGCCAAGCTTTCCTAGTAACGATTCACAACCAAGGAGTACCAGACGACCACCACCAATTGCACAAGCCCACGCAGTTCATCGGCACCGCCGGTTACAGAAGAAAGTACCTCGAGAAGTTGTAGCCGAGGCAGTGGAGACGACTTAGTCGATGTCGGGGTTGCGAACACAGCGCCATTCCGCCGGCATCAAAGTTGGGCAGCAGCTGCGGCATCACCGCAGCGGCGGCGGCGGCACAAGGAGCACCACAGCAGCGGCGCATCACCTGCGCCAAGCCACACTATCAGCACCTTGTCACCGCATCACCACACACCCTCGCCGCACAACTGCAGACTACCACTGTACCACCGCCAGTGAGAAAGAGAGAATGAGACCAGGGTGGTGTATTCGAGCAGGGGCTCGAGATTAAGACGTGGTCGCGGGAGAGAGTCAGCCTGGGTGGCGGCACTATTCATCGTGGAGGGTGTCACGACGGCGGGGAGCAGCAGGGCGGCGACCGAGCTGGCCATGTCTAGGGTTAGGGTTCCCTGGCGAGCTCGATTGGTGAGGTTGGAAAGCCACGATTGTGGGGAATCGGTAGAGGAGGGTAGGGCGGAGCCTCGCCGGGCTGCAGCTGTGTCGTAGTAGACGGCGGCGGCCGGGGCAGCGAGTGGCGACGGCGGCCGCAAGCGATGGAGAGAGAGCCAGAGATTGGGGAACGAGAGACAGGTTCACTCGATAGAGAGAGAGAGGCGTGCGATGAGTGCTGTATGTACGTTGTGAACCTGGCCACTTCGTTGGGTCAGGGTGCACGTACTTGTACAAGTCCTGATTGGCCCATTTAGGCTTAGCTCATTCCCGTAAAGCACTTGGACCTAATGGTATTACCATCTATTTTTCTTCCCTCTTAAAATACATCACAATTAATTAAATCATTGAGAACTATTAAATCTGGTTTAATTTATTCTATAAAGTCTTATAAATATATTAGAGTAAATAAAAACCACTAGTCAAACTATATTATTATCAAGTTTAAAATGATTCTATACCCAAAGAAACTTTTATAGATCATTAAGTGGTTTGTTTAAATGATGGTAAGAATTAATAAGAAATGAAATTTTTCAATAAGAAATAATTAAGGAAAATCTAAAAATGTTTTAAGATAATATTCATGATTTTCTTATAAATAAATTAACCTTAATGGTGGCTAATTTAAAGCTTTGAAACAATATTGCTTCTAACAAAATAAAACCTATTTTATAAATTAGGGAGAAATAGTAAAATGTTCTAAAACAAATCCTCTATTATTTTTCTTGAATTCTAATAAGTATTACAAGTAATTCTAATTACCAAAATAAATCATGTACTTAATAAAATAGGTCCACTTATTTTCTTAAAACCTTATTATGTGATTTAGTTTGGTGTTTCAAAAGTTCAATTTCACTTAAGCTATTATTTCTAAGTGAATAATTTTGAGAAATCATCATAAACTTTGTTTGTTTTCCTTTCAGAATTATTCCTTAATAAGATATTGTGTTATTATTTTCATAAAAGTGAACAATACTCAATCCATAAATACATAACATTTTGAAATGTTTAATAACCAAGTAAATAAGTTAAAACCCCAAATCTCTAATAAATCAATCAACCAACTTGTGATCAACTTCTAAGTGATGAATAACATCACTAAAAGCTAATAAACACTCTAAGTCAAGTAAACCTAATGAAATCTAAATATCGTAAGATGGAGCTTAATCATTTAAGCTTGGGTATTTTCGGGGTAAATCATGATGCATTCCATTACTATGCATAATAGCATCTTGCCAGTTTCCAGTAGCCCTTATCGGGACTACTTTGCTATCTTTCAGATGTCGAGATTGTCAACGCGACCCTCGAACTCCGAGGACCTGATTATTATTGTTATTTCAATCTCAGGCAAGTTCATCACTTGCTCATATCCTTTGCAGTGTATCTCATAACAAACTATTTTGCAAAAACCCTATCGGATTATCACCTACTCTCAAAAGAATGCATGATCCTATTTTATAATAATATGACTACTTGAATGACTACCCGAGTGGTAGTGTTCTATTTGGTGGGCGGATGGAACCATGGTAAGATGAATAGGTCAAAGGAAGGTTCCATCTGCATGGGAACGTATTACCTAGGAATTAACAACAACTGCCGTCAGAATTCTTGCGCCGTAAATTCGCGTTAACCATGGGTCTTCTATGGGGGGAGTAAGTCAGCCGTGATACTTTTCTCGTTCGCGTGTCAACGGACTGCCAGAGACGTACGCTGTAGGTCTTGCGAGACTACATGCACATGGGTGGGAGCCCTTACGCCCACGGACTCTGGGGTCTATGAGTGTCTGCCAGGGGCGCGTAGATCTCCATTGTGAGGGGTGGAATCAGGCGTTCAACCTGCTGGTTAGAAATGTGTGGGCATGCGTTGTGCGGAGAAGCACGGTTTGGCTTGGACCAACAACCGGGCCCCAGACCTAAGTGGGAGTGGACAGGAACGTACGCCTGGTTGTGCAACATGGTCTTGGTCGTCCATGGGTAAGTAACGCACCTCTGCAGAGTGTAAAAGGATGTGGCATGTTACCCCCTGTTCCGGGAAGGAGCTGCGAACGCCGCAGGAAAGGCAACTCCATGAAAGTTCTAATCCTGTGAAGATCTGGCGGCATAGTTTTCAGAATTAAAAGCAACCTCTTGAAGAAGTTTTACCAAACCTTGCATTAGCTTATGGCTCTTTCGAGTCTAAAGCTGTAGTTAGTGCATCATACTACCCACTATATATCATGAACTTGCCGAGTAACGCTCGTTACTCATTCTATCCCGTTTGACCCCCTGCTTAGAGTTGAAGCCCTATTGAAGTCGTCATCGAGAAGCCATCGCTCTCTAAGGGAGCTAGGAGGAGTGATCTACTACTTAGTCGGTAAAGGCATCATCATCAACAACGCTGGTGCAGGACAAGCTATCAAGGTGTAGGTAGAGTCCATTCTTGGACTTGGTAGTTATAAACCATAGTTTAGGGCTGGCATCAGCCGTAGTGGTTTAGTTCTGAGCTAGAGTCATTCTCCGGCTTGGAGCTTCGAATTGCTTCTTCTGATGTTCCATTTGCAGGAGATCTTCTTGATTCATCAAGGAGATTCTCAAGATTTTGTAATGAAGTTTGTATCCTATAGCTTTGCTTGGCCCCGCTGTGTTTCTGTTGTACCACTCTGAGAGATGTAATATTCACGGATAAGTCCTTCTGTGAGTATTATGTCACCGACTTGCGCACTACACATGCAGGGGTGTGCTGGGTCATCACAGATGGTATCAGAGCGAAGCGACCTTAGGTTTAAAACCTTTTAGGTGATCTGTAGGTTGGTAAAAACTATAGGAAGCCATCTTATCTAAACCACATTTCCTACAACTATGATGATCATTCACTTGAGAATGATATAATCATACTTGTATAGAAATATTCATACTCAACTTGAGTAAATCTACTTATCTATTTTCTTTATACCTATAGGTATGAATAGTTAGAAATCTAGCATGTATCAGTGTTATTGTGAAAAGGAGAGTTCTGACATAGTCAGAGATGCTTAAGTAAAAGTGATGATTACCCCATTCTATGAATGCATAGGATGGAGTAGAATATGGTATAGAGTACGTATAAGACTCGTCAAGAAGGGATGTTTGAGAATCACAAAGAGACATTAGACCATGGTAACTACGGGGTATATACTATATCCTTAGTTATCGAGTCTATAGGTGAATCATTATAGTATAGCATAGAACTAGGAGAAGGCATAAGCATTGATGGAAGCTACGTTACTACTCCTACGATGTGATCAACACCATGAAGGATCAACAGATGCGATGAGAAGCTTTTCATGATCTAGATGAAGTAATTAAATTACATAATACTTAGTCCTATATGGAACCAAGTTAGACAACAACTACTATAGGATTATGTTGTTTTGGTTTATTCCATTGCAGTAAGGCATGCAATTGGAGTAATTACCTAGGCAAAGAGTGGTTGTGTAGAATAGAATTACAAGGTAATATATACCTATTTAACAGCCTTGGTACTTGAGATGTTTTACTCTAAGTACTTTTATTTCACAGGCTTTTGATGCATGAGTGATAACTGCATTTGGAATTTATTGCTTCTTATTTGGATCTTTGATTGACTAGATCTGTACATGAAGATTGAACTTGATGTGCAAATGCATGTGCAAACATTGGGTTCTATCTTGATGTCACTGGTCTAGAGGGTATAGGATTAGTATGAGAGCGGTCTGAGTTATCAGTAGATTGAAGCAATCACCAAGCTCTGGAAGACCAAAAAGTCAAGAAGGAAGAAATCAATAAAGCACTGATGGGAATGGACCATATTCCACATTTTGCTTGGAGTTGGTGAGATACTTCATCAACACATGGAGATATACAACAGTGATGAGAAGAAAATCACATGAGTAGTTATATCTTAGAAGGAAACATGTGGAAGTTCGATAAATAAACTTATAGAGTTGTTCCGTAGAAGTCAAAACCCGAAGATATAGAAGGACCATAGGAAGTAACCAGTGGAATAGGTTATAACATATAGGAAAGAGTTAAAACTCGAGGAAACTCGAAGATATTTTTACTAATTAGAAGAGTCTAAGTCAGTGTACACTACTTTGTACAAGTTTCTTTGAAAAATATTTATCTTGAGACAATTAGACTGAACCAAATGGAGTCCAAACCATAGACAATATCCAGTGTATCGGAAGAATCTTATTGGTTATTCATCACCTGGTGGATGTACCAATTGTTCTTTAGAAAGTTGTGAGGGATAGGAAACCATACCTATTCATCGGAGAACGAAACTTGGTATCCACTATGTGGTGGAAATACCACGTGTTCTTCGTTAAACCATTAGGAAGGCCTAGTAACAAAACAGAGTTGTCATAGCAACATGTGTAGTATTAGATTTTTATGCAAGACAGTGGAAGGTGAACAATCAAGACAAGAGCTACACATGCCAAGGACAACACAAGAAAACAGATGTGAAGATTCAACGGTCTACAGAAGTTCTCTCTACCTATCTTTACGTGAGAGAGGTTGAACTTCGGGACGAAGTTCTTGCTAAGGGGGAGATATTGTAACGTCCCAGTGTTTGGGAAGTTATAAGGATCTAAATATTATATGTGCATTCACATAGCATGCATCTAAAAATACGGGAAATTTTGGCGTTAATTTAAACGATTGAAAGTGATCGATGTTTCTCTCTGACAGTGAATTAGAGAGGTCTATGAGAGTGTTCCCAACTGGTATGATCTCAACACAACATTGATGGAATCATTTGTCGAGACATTAAAAAATTGGACATAACCTCTGCGAATTGTCGATCTAAGAAGGTATCACTCTAATAGAGTATCTCACTCAATCATTTTTATGATCAACCTTTACATGATCAGTTGAGTATCCATTCATCAAACAATGCCTCATATCATACAACTCTTAGGATCAAACTTAAATCAATGAGTAAAGCATTTAAAAATTCGACATGCACTATCGACAATCTCTACCATTTGAGCACATTCCAAACATAATTCCATACATGGTCCATTCATAATTCAAAAGAATATAAAACCTATCACAGACCATCCATCATCTTATCACGTCCTATCATCTCATCAATACACCATTCACATCTCAAATACAAATGTTGCATTGTCCAACTTCAACTGGATGCAATATATACAAATATGACCCCATTCAAATCTCACAAGTGGAAATTGGAAAGAATAAATGATCTTACATCATTTATGTAATAAATACATATCTCATCGTAAGGAATGAAAATTACACAAGAAATAAATAAGATCCTAATATAAATCTTGATCATCTTATCTGCTAATCTCAGTCTTCCCAATCTTCATGTCCTGCAAAACAAAAACAACAATGGCAAAAAGAAACTGTTGTGGATTAAAATGTTTGCATCTCCAGAGGAGATGCAATTTGTTATTGGAGCTAGCATTTGGAAATCTGGGAACTAGTCCAGACTTCCTACAAACATTGGAATGGATCAATTAAAGCCATCAGATAAGTTAGGACAAGTGGATAATCCTGGATCATGAGACATTAAGGCAATAAGGGACAAGTGCAACCAGAATATAATCTATGTCCTTGAGAAGCAACAAAAAGGCATCAATGAGGCATTATCCTTAGACAACAGGGACATATAGGAAACCAATCAACTCAAGCTAAGAGAACGCAATCTGAAAACCAAGTAACATAACACTAGCTCCATGTATTAAACTATACACAAGAGAAAGCTCACATTTGAATTTCCAAATAGTTCTCTGTTGGTATTAATTACCAACAAGAACTTAAGCCATTAATTACTGTTGTTCGACCAAGTACTCGAATAGTTAAACCTTAGCTTGATCACTTATTCAAAGACCAGTAATAAAAGACAAAAGCCTTCCAGTCTGAAAGTACACAGTCATTCAGTGACTAATGCCACCTGGCAAGTCAAAAATAAAGACAACCAAAATGAGAGACTTGAACAACCGACTATGCCACAAGGAGGGATGAATTAGGATAGGGCAGCACCAATAATGGAGTCAAATAAGCCAAATCAAGGAGCAGCCGTAGCTTGCTCATGAGGTAACCAAAAACCAACTTGTCCACTTGCACTAGAAAGAGGGCCACCTGCAAGTAGCTCACACAACACATGCAGCCTATGTGGTGTCAATCCCTCAACAACAGCAAATCAGGAATGAAGCACTATTGGAACACTATATAAACAGGACCAGCCACTATTCTTCCATATGCACACATTCCAGCCGCATCCATGCTTCACCTATCATTCCCCAAACAATACACCATTGTTCTATCACAGAAAATAGCTAGATCACATCACATCATACCATCAATAGATCAAGAACACATCCAAATCTTGAGATACTAGGAAACAGATCAAGCAGCTAGGAGGAGCAGGCATGCCACAAGAAGCAGGTTTCATCAGATTCCAGAAGACAAAGCCTCACTCCAGCAGCAGGTTAACAAGCCTAGGCCACTGGATATCAAAGTTGCATCTTTAGTTTAAAAAAGAAGAGTGAGAGGGGGTAGGGAAGAGAAGTTCTCTCAGATATGCATAGAGTTGCTATGCCTAAATCATCACTGAGATTTAAAGAAATCCACAATAGTATCTGTTCTTATAGAAACATGTACCTCAGCCTTTGCATCATTGGCTAGCTAGGACATCAAGTATAAATCTGTTCTTATCAGTTACACATCATAACTCTGTCCAGAAAGTAAAGCCAACAAAGAAATGTTATGAAAACACACCAAATACTAGATGCCAGGAGTGCACACCCGAGATACAATATCTGGCAAACAAACCTAGCATCTTTGTATTTGGAGTGCTATTTTGCTCTCAGACTTGGAAACAAGTTCATCAGTGAGATTTGAATCCATTTACTAATAACCTGTTCTTATCCAAAGAATAGATGCCTCAGCTTTTGCGTCACCGGCAGGGGCAATAAATCGAATAGTATATGTTCCTATCTGATAATAGTTTCATGGGCAACAAGATCAAGTAGATACCATGTTCTTATCAGTTCTAATGGCAAACAGGGGCACAAATCATAAGCAAATGGACCAATAAAATTAGCCAGCTCACAAGCACATGCAACAGATAGTTGTTGGGCACTAATCGACCGGAAGAGCACCTCAACACAACAATTACACATCTGGTTGTGTAAAGATTCAGAAAATAACTGAAATATAGGAACAATGCATTCTTCAGTTAACGTAAACACAAAGGGAACCAGGGTGGCACATTCTCTGAATAAAATTCAGAGTAGCACACAACCACTATAGCAGTAGCCAACTGAAGTTAATAGTTTATCAGTAAGTAGCAGTACACACCACCACATCCACTCACAAAATCGTAGGGGCAAGGTGTGTTTATGACCTAAACATGAAAATCTAAGTCACCCCCAATCTGCATGCAAATGATTTCAGCATCTTATTACAAATGCTTGGATGAATAAATCACCCAAACAGGAGCATGCACATCACATGCACATGTACCAAACCGAGTCATGTAAATTAAATAGAGCCATTTTACCATCCATATGAATTTGCCAAGCTTTCCTAGTAACGATTCACAACCAAGGAGTACCAGACGACCACCACCAATTGCACAAGCACACGCAGTTCATCGGCACCGCCGGTTACAGAAGAAAGTACCTCGAGAAGTTGTAGCCGAGGCAGTGGAGACGACTTAGTCGATGTCGGGGTTGCGAACACAGCGCCATTCCGCCGGCATCAAAGTTGGGGCAGCAGCTGCGGCTGCGGCATCACCGCAGCGGCGGCCACAAGGAGCACCACAGCAGCGGCGCATCACCTGCGCCAAGCCACACTATCAGCACCTTGTCACCGCATCACCACACACCCTCGCCGCACAACTGCAGACTACCACTGTACCACCGTCAGTGAGAAAGAGAGAATGAGACCAGGGTGGTGTATTCGAGCAGGGGCTCGAGATTAAGACGTGGTCGCGGGAGAGAGTCAGCCTGGGTGGTGGCACTATTCATCGTGGAGGGTGTCACGACGGCGGGGAGCAACAGGGCCGGCGACCGAGCTGGCCATGGCTAGGGTTAGGGTTCCCTGGCGAGCTCGATTGGTGAGGTTGGAGAGCCACGATTGTGGGGAATCGGTAGAGGAGAGTAGGGCGGAGCCTTGCCGGGCTGCAGCTGTGTCGGAGTAGACGGCGGCGGCCGGGGCAGCGAGTGGCGACGGCGGCCGCAAGCGATGGAGAGAGAGCCAGAGATTGGGGAACGAGAGACAGGTTCACTCGATGATGATGATGTGTACGTTGTGAACCTGGCCACTTCGTTGGGTCAGGGTGCACGTACTTGTACAAGTCCTGATTGGCCCATTTAGGCTTAGCTCATTCCCGTAAAGCACTTGGACCTAATGGTATTACCATCTATTTTTCTTCCCTCTTAAAATACATCACAATTAATTAAATCATTGAGAACTATTAAATCTGGTTTAATTTATTCTATAAAGTCTTATAAAATATTAGAGTAAATAAAAAAACCACTAGTCAAACTATATTATTATCAAGTTTAAAAATGATTCTATACCCAAAGAAACTTTTTATAGATCATTAAGTGGTTTGTCTTTAAATGATGGTAAGAATTAATAAGAAATGAAATTTTTCAATAAGAAATAATTAAGGAAAATCTAAAATGTTTTAAGATAATATTCATGATTTTCTTATAAATAAATTAACCTTAATGGTGGCTAATTTAAAGCTTTGAAACAAATATTGCTTCTAACAAAATAAAACCTATTTTATAAATTAGGGAGAAATAGTAAAATGTTCTAAAACAAATCCTCTATTATTTTTCTTGAATTCTAATAAGTATTACAAGTAATTCTAATTACCAAAATAAATCATGTACTTAATAAAATAGGTCCACTTATTTTCTTAAAACCTTATTATGTGATTTAGTTTGGTGTTTCAAAAGTTCAATTTCACTTAAGCTATTATTTCTAAGTGAATAATTTTGACAAATCATCATAAACTTTGTTTGTTTTCCTTTCAGAATTATTCCTTAATAAGATATTGTGTTATTATTTTCATAAAAGTGAACAATACTCAATCCATAAATACATAACATTTTGAAATATTTAATAACCAAGTAAATAAGTTAAAACCCCAAATCTCTAATAAATCAATCAACCAACTTGTGATCAACTTCTAAGTGATGAATAACATCACTAAAAGCTAATGAAACAACTCTAAGTCAAGTAAACCTAATGAAATCTAAATATCGTAAGATGGAGCTTAATCATTTAAGCTTGGGTATTTTCGGGGTAAATCATGATGCATTCCATTACTATGCATAATAGCATCTTGCCAGTTTCCAGTAGCCCTTATCGGGACTACTTTGCTATCTTTCAGATGTCGAGATTGTCAACGCGACCCTCGAACTCCGAGGACCTGGATTATTATTGTTATTTCAATCTCAGGCAAGTTCATCACTTGCTCATATCCTTGTAGTATCTCATAACAAACTATTTTGCAAAAACCCTATCGGATTATCACCTACTCTCAAAAGAATGCATGATCCTATTTTTATAATAATATGACTACTTGAATGACTACCCGAGTGGTAGTGTTCTATTTGGTGGGCGGATGGAACCATGGTAAGATGAATAGGTCAAAGGAAGGTTCCATCTGCATGGGAACGTATTACCTAGTAATTAACAACAACTGCCGTCAGAATTCTTGCCCCGTAAATTCGCGTTAACCATGGGTCTTCTATGGGGGGAGTAAGTCAGCCGTGATACTTTCTCGTTCGCATGTCAACGGACTGCCAGAGACGTACGCTGTAGGTCTTGCGAGACTACATGCACATGGGTGGGAGCCCTTACGTCCCACGGACTCTGGGTCTATGAGTTTCTGCCACGTAGATCTCCATCGTGAGGGGGGTGGAATCAGGCGTTCAACCTGCTGGTAGAAATGGGTGGGCATGCGTTGTGCGGAGAAGCACGGTTTGGCTTGGACCAACAACCGGGCCCCACACCTAAGTGGGAGTGGACAGGAACGTACGCCTGGTTGTGCAACATGGTCTTGGTCGTCCATGGGTAAAGTAACGCACCTCTGTAGAGTGTAAAAGGATGTGGCATGTTACCCCCTGTTCCGGGAAGGAGCTGCGAACGCCGCAGGAAAGGCAACTCCATGAAAGTTCTAATCCTGTGAAGATCTGGCGGGCATAGTTTTCAGAATTAAAAGCAACCTCTTGAAGAAAGTTTTACCAAACCTTGCATTAGCTTATGGCTCTTTCGAGTCTAAAGCTGTAGTTAGTGCATCATACTACCCACTATATATCATGAACTTGCTGAGTAACGCTCGTTACTTATTCTATCCCGTTTGACCCCCTGCTTAGAGTTGAAGCCCTATTGAAGTCGTCATCGAGAAGCCATCGCTCTCTAAGGGAGCTAGGAGGAGTGATCTACTACTTAGTCGGTAAAGGCATCATCATCAACAACGCTGGTGCAGGACAAGCTATCAAGGTGTAGGTAGAGTCCATTCTTGGACTTGGTAGTTATAAGCCATAGTTTAGGGCTGGCATCAGCCGTAGTGGTTTAGTTCTGAGCTAGAGTCATTCTCCGGCTTGGAGCTTCGAATTGCTTCTTCTGATGTTCCATTTGCAGGAGATCTTCTTGATTCATCAAGGAGATTCTCAAGATTTTGTAATGAAGTTTGTATCCTATAGCTTTGCTTGGCCCCGCTGTGTTTCTGTTGTACCACTCTGAGAGATGTAATATTCACGGATAAGTCCTTCTGTGAGTATTATGTCACCGACTTGCGCACTACACATGCAGGGGTGTGCTGGGTCATCACAGCGTGGTATCAGAGAGAAGCGACCTTAGGTTTAAAACCTTTTAGGTGATCTGTAGGTTGGTAAAAACTAGGAAGCCATTTATCTAAACCCTACAACTATGATGATCATTCACTTGAGAATGATATAATCATACTTGTATAGAAATATTCATACTCAACTTGAGTAAATCTACTTATCTATTTTCTTTATTCCTATAGGTATGAATAGTTAGAAATCTAGCATGTATCAGTGTTATTGTGAAAAGGAGAGTTCTGACATAGTCAGAGCTTAAGTAAAAGTGATGATTACCCCATTCTATGAATGCATAGGATGGAGTAGAATATGGTATAGAGTACGTATAAGACTCGTCAAGAAGGGATGTTTGAGAATCATAAAGAGACATTAGACCATGGTAACTACGGGGAATATACTATATCCTTAGTTACCGAGTCTATAGGTGAATCATTATAGTATAGCATAGAACTAGGAGAAGGCATAAGCATTGATGGAAGCTACGTTACTACTCCTACGATGTGATCAACACCATGAAGGATCAACAGATGCGATGAGAAGCTTTTCATGATCTAGATGAAGTAATTAAATTACATAATACTTAGTCCTATATGGAACCAAGTTAGACAACAACTACTATAGGATTATGTTGTTTTGGTTTATTCCATTGCAGTAAGGCATGCAATTGGAGTAATTACCTAGGCAAAGAGTGGTTGTGTAGAATAGAATTACAAGGTAATATACCTATTTAACAGCCTTGGTACTTGAGTTTTACTCTAAGTACTTTTATTTCACAGGCTTTTGATGCATGAGTGATAACTGCATTTGGAATTTATTGCTTCTTATTTGGATCTTTGATTGACTAGATCTGTACATGAAGATTGAACTTGATGTGCAAATCCATGTGCAAACATTGGGTTCTATCTTGATGTCACTGGTCTAGAGGGTATAGGATTAGTATGAGAGCGGTCTGTGTTATCAGTAGATTGAAGCAGTCACCAAAGCTCTGGAAGACCAAAAAGTCAAGAAGGAAGAAATCAATAAAGCACTGATGGGAATGGACCATATTCCACATTTTGCTTGGAGTTGGTGAGATACTTCATCAACACATGGAGATATACAACAGTGATGAGAAGAAAATCACATGAGTAGTATATCTTAGAAGGAAACATGTGGAAGTTCGATAAATAAACTTATAGAGTTGTTTCGTAGAAGTCAAAACCCGAAGATATAGAAGGACCATAGGAAGTAACCAGTGGAATAGGTTATAATCACATATAGGAAAGAGTTAAAACTCGAGGAAACTCGAAGATATTTTACTAATTAGAAGAGTCTAAGTCAGTGTACACTACTTTGTACAAGTTTCTTTGAAAAATATTTATCTTGAGACAATTAGACTGAACCAAATGGAGTCCAAACCATAGACAATATCCAGTGTAGGAAGAATCTTATTGGTTATTCATCACCTGGTGGATGTACCAATTGTTCTTTAGAAAGTTGTGAGGGATAGGAAACCATACCTATTCATCGGAGAACGAAACTTGGTATCCACTATGTGGTGGAAATACCACGTGTTCTTCGTTAAACCATTAGGAAGGCCTAGTAACAAAACAGAGTTGTCATAGCAACATGCTTAGTATTAGATTTATGCAAGACAGTGGAAGGTGAACAATCAAGACAAGAGGCTACACATGCCAAGGACAACACAAGAAAACAGATGTGAAGATTCAACGGTCTACAGAAGTTCTCTCTACCTATCTTTACGTGAGAGAGGTTGAACTTCGGGACGAAGTTCTTGCTAAGGGGGAGATATTGTAACGTCCCAGTGTTTGGGAAGTTATAAGGATCTAAATATGTGCATTCACATAGCATGCATCTAAAAATACGGGAAATTTTGGCGCGTTAATTTAAACGATTGAAAGTGATCGATGTTTCTCTCTGACAGTGAATTAGAGTTAGGTCATCTATGAGAGTGTGCCCAACTCCGGTATGATCTTTAACACAACTCCATTAATGGAATCATTTGTCGAGACATTAAAAAATTGGACATAAACCTCTGCGAATTATCGATCTAAGAAGGTATCACTCTAATAGAGTATCTCACTCAATCATTTTTATGATCAACCTTTACATGATCAGTTGAGTATCCATTCATCAAACAATGCCTCATATCATACAACTCTTAGGATCAAACTTAAATCAATGAGTAAAGCATTTAAAAATTCGACATGCACTATCGACAATCTCTACCATTTGAGCACATTCCAAACATAATTCCATACATGGTCCATTCATAATTCAAAAGAATATAAAACCTATCACAGACCCATCCATCATCTTATCACGTCCTATCATCTCATCAATACACCATTCACATCTCAAATACAAATGTTGCATTGTCCAACTTCAACTGGATGCAATATATACAAATATGACCCCATTCAAATCTCACAAGTGGAAATGGAAAGAATAAATGATCTTACATCATTTATGTAATAAATACATATCTCATCGTAAGGAAAGAAAATTACACAAGAAATAAATAAGATCCTAATATAAATCTTGATCATATCTGCTAATCTCAGTCTTCCCAATCTTCATGTCATGCAAAACAAAAACAACAATGTCAAAAAGAAACTGTTGTGGATTAAAATGTTTGCATCTCCAGAGGAGATGCAATTTGTTATTGGAGCTAGCATTTGGAAATCTGGGAACTAGTCCAGACTTCCTACAAACATTGGAATGGATCAATTAAAGCCATCAGATAAGTTAGGACAAGTGGATAATCCTGGATCATGAGACATTTAGGCAATAAGGGACAAGTGCAACCAGAATATAATCTATGTCCTTGAGAAGCAACAAAAAGGCATCAATGAGGCATTATCCTTAGACAACAGGGACATATAGGAAACCAATCAACTCAAGCTAAGAGAATGCAATCTGAAAACCAAGTAACATAACACTAGCTCCATGTATTAAACTATACACAAGAAAGCTCACATTTGAATTTCCAAATAGTTCTCTGTTGGTATTAATTACCAACAAGAACTTAAGCCATTAATTACTGTTGTTCGACCAAGTACTCGAATAGTTAAACCTTAGCTTGATCACTTATTCAAAGACCAGTAATAAAGACAAAAGCCTTCCAGTCTGAAAGTACACAGTCATTCAGTGACTAATGCCACCTGGCAAGTCAAAAATAAGACAACCAAAATGAGAGACTTGAACAACCGACTATGCCACAAGGAGGGATGAATTAGGATAGGGCAGCACCAATAATGGAGTCAAATAAGCCAAATCAAGGAGCAGCCGTAGCTTGCTCATGAGGTAACCAAAAACCAACTTGTCCACTTGCACTAGAAAGAGGGCCACCTGCAAGTAGCTCACACAACACATGCAGCCTATGTGGTGTCAATCCCTCAACAACAGCAAATCAGGAATGAAGCACTATTGGAACACTATATAAACAGGACCAGCCACTATTCTTCCATATGCACACATTCCAGCCGCATCCATGCTTCACCTATCATTCCCCAAACAATACACCATTGTTCTATCACAGAAAATAGCTAGATCACATCACATCATACCATCAATAGATCAAGAACACATCCAAATCTTGAGATACTAGGAAACAGATCAAGCAGCTAGGAGGAGCAGCCATGCCACAAGAAGCAGGTTTTCATCAGATTCCAGAAGACAAAGCCTCACTCCAGCAGCAGGTTACAAGCCTAGGCCACTGGATATCAAAGTTGCATCTTTAGTTTAAAAAAGAAGAGTGAGAGGGGTAGGGAAGAGAAGTTCTCTCAGATATGCATAGAGTTGCTATGCCTAAATCATCACTGAGATTTAAAGAAATCCAAATAGTATCTGTTCTTATAGAAACATGTACCTCAGCCTTTGCATCATTGGCTAGCTAGGACATCAAGTATAAATCTGTTCTTATCAGTTACACATCATAACTCTGTCCAGAAAGTAAAGCCAACAAAGAAATGTTATGAAACACACCAAATACTAGATGCCAGGAGTGCACACCCGAGATACAATATGGCAAACAAACCTAGCATCTTTGTATTTGGAGTGCTATTTTGCTCTCAGACTTGGAAACAAGTTCATCAGTGAGATTTGAATCCATTTAATAACCTGTTCTTATCCAAAGAATAGATGCCTCAGCTTTTGCGTCACCGGCAGGTGCAATAAATCGAATAGTATATGTTCCTATCTGATAATAGTTTCATGGGCAACAAGATCAAGTAGATAACATGTTCTTATCAGTTCTAATGGCAAACAGGGGCACAATCATAAGCAAATGGACCAATAAAATTAGCCAGCTCACAAGCACATGCAACAGATAGTTGTTGGGCACTAATCGACCGGAAGAGCACCTCAACACAACAATTACACATCTGGTTGTGTAAAGATTCAGAAAATAACTGAAATATAGGAACAATGCATTCTTCAGTTAACGTAAACAAAAAGGGAACCAGGGTGGCACATTCTCTGAATAAAATTCAGAGTAGCACACAACCACTACAGCAGTAGCCAACTGAAGTTAATAGTTTATCAGTAAGTAGCAGTACACACCACCATCCACTCACAAAATCGCAGGGGCAAGGTGTGTTTATGACCTAAACATGAAAATCTAAGTCACCCCCAATCTGCATGCAAATGATTTCAGCATCTTATTACAAATGCTTGGATGAATAAATCACCCAAACAGGAGCATGCACACACGCACATGTACCAAACCGAGTCATGTAAATTAAATAGAGCCATTTTACCATCCATATGAATTTGCCAAGCTTTCCTAGTAACGATTCACAACCAAGGAGTACCAGACGACCACCACCAATTGCACAAGCACACGCAGTTCATCGGCACCGCCGGTTACAGAAGAAAGTACCTCGAGAAGTTGTAGCCGAGGCAGTGGAGACGACTTAGTCGATGTCGGGGTTGCGAACACAGCGCCATTCCTCCGGCATCAAAGTTGGGGCAGCAGCTGCGGCATCACCGCAGCGGCGGCGGCGGCACAAGGAGCACCACAGCAGCGGCGCATCACATGCGCCAAGCCACACTATCAGCACCTTGTCACCGCATCACCACACACCCTCGCCGCACAACTGCAGACTACCACTGTACCACCGCCAGTGAGAAAGAGAGAATGAGACCAGGGTGGTGTATTCGAGCAGGGGCTCGAGATTAAGACGTGGTGCGGGAGAGAGTCAGCCTGGGTGGCGGCACTTCATCGGAGGGTGTCACGACGGCGGAGCAATAGGGCCGGCGACCGAGCTGGCCATGGCTAGGGTTAGGGTTCCCTGGCGAGCTCGAATGGTGAGGTTGGAGAGCCACGATTGTGGGGAATCGGTAGAGGAGAGTAGGGCGGAGCCTCGCCGGGCTGCAGCTGTGTCGGAGTAGACGGCGGCGGCCGGGGCAGCGAGTGGCGACGGCGGCCGCAAGCGATGGAGAGAGAGCCAGAGATTGGGGAACGAGACAGGTTCGAGAGAGAGAGAGGCGTGCGATGAGTGCTGTATGTACGTTGTGAACCTGGCCACTTCGTTGGGTCAGGGTGCACGTACTTGTACAAGTTGATTGGCCCATTTAGGCTTAGCTCATTCCCGTAAAGCACTTGGACCTAATGGTATTACCATCTATTTCTTCCCTCTTAAAATACATCACAATTAATTAAATCATTGAGAACTATTAAATCTGGTTTAATTTATTCTATAAAGTCTTATAATATTTAGAGTAAATAAAAACCACTAGTCAAACTATATTATTATCAAGTTTAAAAATGATTCTATACCCAAAGAAACTTTTTATAGATCATTAAGTGGTTTGTCTTTAAATGATGGTAAGAATTAATAAAGAAATGAAATTTTTCAATAAGAAATAATTAAGGAAAATCTAAAAATGTTTTAAGATAATATTCATGATTTTCTTATAAATAAATTAACCTTAATGGTGGCTAATTTAAAGCTTGAAACAAATATTGCTTCTAACAAAATAAAACCTATTTTATAAATTAGGGAGAAATAGTAAAATGTTCTAAAACAAATCCTCTATTATTTTCTTGAATTCTAATAAGTATTACAAGTAATTCTAATTACCAAAATAAATCATGTACTTAATAAAATAGGTCCACTTATTCTTAAAACCTTATTATGTGATTTAGTTGGTGTTTCAAAAGTTCAATTTCACTTAAGCTATTATTTCTAAGTGAATAATTTGACAAATCATCATAAACTTTGTTTGTTTTCCTTTCAAAATTATTCCTTAATAAGATATTGTGTTATTATTTTCATAAAAGTGAACAATACTCAATCCATAAATACATAACATTTTGAAATGTTTAATAACCAAGTAAAATAAGTTAAAACCCCAAATCTCTAATAATCAATCAACCAACTTGTGATCAACTTCTAAGTGATGAATAACATCACTAAAAGCTAATGAAACAACTCTAAGTCAAGTAAACCTAATGAAATCTAAATATCGTAAGATGGAGCTTAATCATTAAGCTTGGGTATTTTCGGGGTAAAATCATGATGCATTCCATTACTATGCATAATAGCATCTTGCCAGTTTTCCAGTAGCCCTTATCGGGACTACTTTGCTATCTTTCAGATGTCGAGATTGTCAACGCGACCCTCGAACTCCGAGGACCTGGATTATTATTGTTATTTCAATCTCAGGCAAGTTCATCACTTGCTCATCCTTTGCAGTATCTCATAACAAACTATTTTGCAAAAACCCTATCGGATTATCACCTACTCTCAAAAGAATGCATGATCCTATTTTTATAATAATATGACTACTTGAATGACTACCCGAGTGGTAGTGTTCTATTTGGTGGGCGGATGGAACCATGGTAAGATGAATAGGTCAAAGGAAGGTTCCATCTGCATGGGAACGTATTACCTAGGAATTAACAACAACTGCCGTCAGAATTCTTGCCCCGTAAATTCGCGTTAACCATGGGTCTTCTATGGGGGGAGTAAGTCAGCCGTGATACTTTCCTCGTTCGCATGTCAACGGACTGCCGAGACGTACGCTGTAGGTCTTGCGAGACTACATGCACATGGGTGGGAGCCCTTACGTCCCACGGACTCTGGGTCTATGAGTGTGCCAGGGGCGCGTAGATCTCCATCGTGAGGGGTGGAATCAGGCGTTCAACCTGCTGGTAGAAATGGGTGGGCATGCGTTGTGCGGAGAAGCACGGTTTGGCTTGGACCAACAACCGGGCCCCACACCTAAGTGGGAGTGGACAGGAACGTACGCCTGGTTATGCAACATGGTCTTGGTCGTCCATGGGTAAAGTAACGCACCTCTGCAGAGTGTAAAAGGATGTGGCATGTTACCCCCTGTTCCGGGAAGGAGCTGCGAACGCCGCAGGAAAGGCAACTCCATGAAAGTTCTAATCCTGTGAAGATCTGGCGGGCATAGTTTTCAGAATTAAAAGCAACCTCTTGAAGAAAGTTTTACCAACCTTGCATTAGCTTATGGCTCTTTCGAGTCTAAAGCTGTAGTTAGTGCATCATACTACCCACTATATATCATGAACTTGCTGAGTAACGCTCGTTACTCATTCTATCCCGTTTTGACCCCCTGCTTAGAGTTGAAGCCCTATTGAAGTCGTCATCGAGAAGCCATCGCTCTCTAAGGGAGCTAGGAGGAGTGATCTACTACTTAGTCGGTAAAGGCATCATCATCAACAACGCTGGTGCAGGACAAGCTATCAAGGTGTAGGTAGAGTCCATTCTTGGACTTGGTAGTTATAAGCCATAGTTTAGGGCTGGCATCAGCCGTAGTGGTTTAGTTCTGAGCTAGAGTCATTCTCCGGCTTGGAGCTTCGAATTGCTTCTTCTGATGTTCCATTTGCAGGAGATCTTCTTGATTCATCAAGGAGATTCTCAAGATTTTGTAATGAAGTTTGTATCCTATAGCTTTGCTTGGCCCCGCTGTGTTTCTGTTGTACCACTCTGAGAGATGTAATATTCACGGATAAGTCCTTCTGTGAGTATTATGTCACCGACTTGCGCACTACACATGCAGGGGTGTGCTGGGTCATCACAGTG
>JAPCYS010000414.1:0-37140 GCA_028641055.1 Alopecurus myosuroides
CTGACGAAGACATAGATCTTGGACCCTGCAGGTAAGGACACCCCCTCTCAGGCCCAATGTCAAGGCCCAAGAAGAGGCGCCCTTGGAAGACTCCAGAAGGCCTACCAGAAGCCCACCCGCACCAAACTTGCGGGCTAAGTTAGGTAGTTTTGTTACCGACCTAAGCTAGGGTTTGAATCCTCTCCGGGTAGGACTCGAGACCTGGCCATCTATATAAGGCCAGGAGAGCCCTCAGGGAGAGGACCAAGCAAATGTCAAGTTAGCTCATGTATATCATCAAAGGAATACGAATTGAATGCAAGGAGGCGATATGAAACCTTGAGGGCGGCCCCTCGGGGTTTTCCCTTAGATCCTACTTTGACTGTCGGCTCCACTTCCTCCTCGTCACTGGCGGATTCTACTTTCCCGTCAGTCTCTTCTCCTTCGTCCTTGTCCTCTGACTCTGGAAGTTACCAAGGTCACAGTTGGAAAATGAAGAACGGGACACGATGAACTCAAGGGAATTACGTGAAGTTCGAAACGTACCTTCATCCGAGTTAATGTCATCCTCTTGCTCCTCTGGGTTTTCGGAGTTAGGAGGAGTTTCAATCTTCCAAAAGGGATCATCAGCCTGGGAGGAAGGTATAAGAGTAAGGGTTATTAGTCATATCGAGTGGAAGGTGTGAAAGAAAGAGTACGAAAATCGAGTCTTTACCTTGGGGGCCGGGTTCTCCCGAGTGAAGGGTTCTAACCCGGTATGTTCCGGATTACCTCCATCTTCTCTGTCAAGAAGCTCTTGATAGTTTTGTTGGTGTCTCCGGCTGCAAAGCTGTGCGTGGAGTACCGGAGCGAGTCCGTAGCGTGCCCTGAATACTCGCACATTAACTTAGTGCGGATGGAGTTGGGTTGGATCCGGAAATCGACCCAAGTTTTCACCAGGTTAAGCCCAATGAGACCTTGGGCCGACAGAACAGAGATTTTGGCTAATAAAGGCCGGATGGACTCCCTGTCCGAGTCAGGGGCAAAGGCATTAAAAGACTCGGAGATATCGAGAAGGCCTTCCGAGTAACCCGACAGTTTCTTTTGGCCGGGTGGGGAGGTGTCTCGGCAGTAGAAGTACGAGAGTTGCCAGTGTTTGACGTGGGAGTTGAGAGTGAGGGGTGGCATCAGAGAATTCTTGCGGAGCTGGATAGAAACCCCGCCGCAAGCGAGAAGTGCCCCGTCACCGCTTTCGCGGCACGGTTTGCACTGGAAAAGCTCGACAAAAAGAGCCAAACTTGGCGGAGTGCACAAGTATGACTCGGAGAGAACGATGAAGTGGGAGATATTTAATACGGAATTAGGCCCTATGTCAAAAATGCGAAGGCCATAATGGCTTAGAATATCACGGAAGAAAGGGTGACCCGGAGGACGGAAGCCCCGGGTCACGTGTTCCACGAAACATATTACCTCGTCCTTCGCCGGGGTAGGCCGGGTCTCGTTGCCCGGCACCCTCCAGTGGATCTCCTTTTGAGGGGGTAGAACCCCTAACTCGGCCAGTTCTTCTAACTTGGCCTTGGTGACCGAAGATCGTGCCCAGTTGGCGGATATGGAATTGGTGGTCTTGGCCTTGGCTGGTGTTTTTCCCTGCTTTTTGGGAGCCATGTGATTGACCTGCAAAGCACAAGGTAGAAGGATACAAGGAATAAGACCCGGAAACCATAAACTGGTCGAGTATTGGTGAGTTGCATCGAGACAATATGGAAGTTACATACTATCCAGGTGTCATTTCATGGAGCAAGGTTCAAGCTATCCAGGTATCAAGCGTCATTATAAAAATCATGGAGGCTTATGCATTGAAAGAATGTTTGAGGGTGATAGATGGTTACACAGGTACCTATTACGAATAAAGGGAGTCGGAAAAGGGAAGATTTTCCGGATGATAGAGGTGAGGGCGGAAAAATTGGGCGGCCCGAGCCCAGGCTAGAGGTTCCATTTCTGGATTTGTGGCAAAATTAGCAGCTATGGGCAGTAGGGGAGTAAAGAAAAGTTAGTATCCAATCCATTGGATGAACTAGAGTGAGTACAAGTAACTTAATTCGGCATGACCGGGAAAATGACCGGCGGGTTGACCTAGATCTAATCTGAAGAAAATCAAGAAATTGCGGAGGCCAGTTAACGGGTATGGGAGGCTTACTGGAGGAGATCGAAGCGAAGCTCGACGAAGGCAAATGGCGCAAGATTGGTGCCCCTTTGCGATTCCCGGCGGGCCGGTCGGGGGTTTGGCGGCGGATCTTGGCGGCAGTGCAGAGTGCGCTGTGGCGGAGCGTAGCCGGCGGCCAATAGGCTCCGGTGATGCGCGCGGGATTTCCGTGGTAGCGCTCTGTGAGCTTGAGCGCGGAGGAAGAAAGGAAGAGGAATGGGGGGAAGTGAGCCGTTGGGGTTAGGGTTACCCCTACGAGCATATTTATAATGGTTCATGTGGATAAGTTTGGTTCCACGAGCGGGAGCCGGGGATTACGGAGTAACGGCTATCTGTTTGAGTTTTGCGAAATACGCTTTAATTGTTGAACGTGATATCTGGGCAGAAATAACAAGGAGATATTCTTCATAATATCAAGATCAATTATCGAGTAAAGTGCAGGATCTTGACACTTTTATCAGGGCTTAGACCCGGAAAGCTAAGTCGGGTATTTGGAGAGGAGTCGGGTTACCATATGGCCACCGCGGAGTTGGGCCTAGCTGTTTATCGAAGCGTTTTAACCCGGCCTTCATGCATTTGGGCATTTGATGTTTTTTCAGGGAATAGCAAGCGCTTCAAGGAAGGATCCGTGAAGCCCAAGCTATTCTGGGGACTACTGATGGAGGGATGCTAACCCGGTAGGCCAACTCCAAGGCATAACCCGGCCCACAGGACGTTGTGCAAGATCCGGCTAAGGGTAAAGAAACTTCTGGAAGGCCCAAGTTTGTAGGCCTGGTAACCCGGATTGTGGGTCACGGTAAAGGAAAGTTAGAGTTTGTATGCGGTGTCCGGGTAGGAGTCAGGGTGCGCCTTGGAGAGCAAGCCAGGGGGGTACGGGTGCTTTATAAACCAACCCGCAGGTCTAGTTGAGGGAGATCTAAGAACCCTAGTAGTACCATTTGATATCGAGCATCCAGTGTATACGAGAGATCGAGTTAATATATTGAGATCGGAGACTCGGCGACTTGATTGCCAGCTACCAGATCGAGTTCCATCATGTTTTCCTCTGAGCTAAACCCTCTCCCAAACGCCTGTGTCGTCTTGCCCCAAGATCAGTTACCCCCGGTAACGTCTGCCGTGATAATCCCACGACAAGATGGTCATCGGTCCATGTGCCTCATAGTTTGGCCTTGATGTGAAGTTGGACATCCACATTTTGTGCTTGTTACGAGGTATTACACGTGATGGCGATACGGGGAAAGGAAGGGTTTTTGGTCTTCTTTGAAACTAAACAAAATCATATATGTAATATTATGGTTAGTGAGATCCGAACAAAATTGGACCCATTTATGCACATCCATAATGGCGACATTCTTCATAACCCCGAACGGAATTTATGAGGAATGTCACCATTACGGATGTGCACCAAAGTGTCCAACTTAGTTTTGATCTCACCAACCATATATAATATTACATATGTGACGTTATTTAGTTCCAAAGAACTCCAGAAGCCCTCGCATTCGTTCCTTTCCCCGGATCACCACCGCCTGTAGTACCTCTTAACAGGCATAAGATGGTCATCGGTCCATGTGCCTAATATTTAGGGTGGACACATACAAGCAGCCTTGGTGGACCTGGAGCGCCAAGTGGGATGGACACGGTCTGAATTTTATGAATATCACAAGGCACACCAGACCACCAAGGCCAACTTAGTGTGAACCAAATCTTTTAATCATCTGTATTTATACAAAAAATATCGAACGAACATCACAAGTAGGGCTGCAATAATAAAAAGAAAGATAACAAGCATTGACATAGTTAAGCATCGGTACACGATGGACGATTCATAACCCTAACGATTGAGTTCAACTAATTTCGAAAAATGTAGCAAGCCTTACAATAGTTCTCACTCCTTCTGACCCAGCTTCCCAGGGATTACCACGGGACAGCCCTTCGGAGTGATGAAGGGCCTATCGTCATATGCAGTTCCTACGATGGTATCTATGTCGCGGTTCGGCATAGGGAACCGGAAGTGAAATGTCCCACTCTTGTTCACCACTTCATGAACGATTTTTGTGGCAAAGCACTTCTGGATATCATATATTTCTTCTCTAACCTTGTCATCGCGACCATCGACAAGTGGGAGGCCCAATCTTTGATTTGACTAGGCAGAATAAGGTACTGCTGATCCCGTACGTACGCCCGCATGTGATGGATGACATAGTAGGTGTCTCTGTTACTGCCTGACGGCTGCTTGACGTAGGCGAAATCCGTCGTGTGGGTGAATACCCAAGCGCCCTGAATGACCTACTCCCTATTGAGTCTGCGCCCCTTTGCTTGGTAGCCGGTGAGAGCATTATTCAGAACTTTCTTCACGGTGAAGTAGTCTTTCTTCACCACACTCCCTGAGTCGAGAAACGTGGCATGCAAATGACTTATACAAATGCAGATGAGTGTGCATTGTGTATATCTGCGCGGAACAATCCAAAAAAAATGTAGAAAAGGAGCGATGAAAAACTAAAGAAAGTACTTTCGATTCGGCTAAGAATATTTACTTACCGGGTAAAATAAGGCACGAGGATGTAATCCTTGGTCTGGTTCGCCAGCATGAAGTTCTGGAGATATGTCGACGCGACTACCTGGTTCCTAACGGAGCATAGCACGTAATGGCGCATGTAGGAGGGGTCCACCATCGCGACGCCCGGTGTACTATCCCAGACAATCTGCACCGCCAGACTGAGCGAGTATAGGATGATGATGGAGTAGTGCAGCAGATTGCTATGGAACATATCGAATATGTCCGAAAACCGCTGGACTATCCTATCCGCACCGGTTGAATTGACGAAGCCTAAGTCCTTCGGCACCGTGGAAATGAAAACCGGGTATGATGCACCCATGGATTCAATAAGGCGCCCTACGAGATAAAGAACGGTGTCATGCAAACTCCACATATCCCCACTTGCGTTCTCGAGCAGGTTTTTCCGAAGCATCGGCCGACCCATCACATGCACCTTCGTCATATCCTTGGATGTAGGTGGCCCGTCCTGAACACGGAGCGGCATCTTAGCAGGCTGGCTCGCGGACTTTGCGGCCTTGGATCTAGGTCCTCTTTTCCGCAGCTTCGGCTCCTGCGGCAGACATTCCTTCTCAATCTCCTCATTGGCCGCCTTACGGATTGTTCCGGGGCTGAAAATAACTCCTCCCTTCGCGCTTTTCTGAGTCTCGATGCAGGGGCCGACATCTGGAGGCGTGTCGTCCTGAGAACCGAACAGGCGCTTGCAACTGGATTTATCCGTGGCAGGAGCCTCATCACGAGCCTCTGTGCTATGGTAGGGTTCTTCTTCTGGGAGAGGAGGAATGTATTGTCCGCCATCAAAGTCATCGACAATGAAATCAAAGTCATTAAGATCGTCTTCCGCCAGGTGTTGTTCCATCTCCATGTCATGATCACCCACCAGTCAGCCAGGCGTAGGCGACGGCGCTGCGACGCTCTTGCCATGGCTCCGCTCCGGCACTTCTAGAGGGGTTGTTTTCGAGGTGGAACCTCGCGCTGGCAGTTCTAGAGGTGATGTCTGCGGGGTGGCACCCCTCTTCCCCAGGCGAATCTGGCTTTTTGTCTATTCCATATTCCAAGGTTGGCACTGGATCAGCGTCAGGGTCTCGGGGTCATCTTCTTCCTGGTAGGGTTGAATGGGAGGTAACAAGTCGTCATAGCCCGCTAGCACCAGAAGCACTCGAACTCTATATACGCCATCTCGCATAGGCCTATTGTGCAACATGCGGATTGCCGGTTGGACGATCATACCCATGGACACATCCTTCAACACACCATCCACTGTGTGTAGGAGTGCGCATGAAACATCGGCGTTCTGCGAAAGACATGCAGGGCGTCAGAGATGCCAGTCTAAGGCAAATGAAGATGAAGCGGATCGACGCTCCCACACTTAACTATTTACTTGGCTGGCAATGGCTTCAAGCTTCTCTAGCAGCGAGGGGCCAATGACGGCGGACGTGCCAGTGATGACTGGCGAGGGACCGCCGGCGGCGGCCGTGCAACTGATGACCATGCGGTTGTTCGTTGGTGCACGCTCTTCATTTGGTGTAGGACCGCCGACTGTGGGCGCGGAACGGATGGTCAGGAGGCTAGCGGCGGGCGGAGTCACCATCGGCGCCATGTTGTAGGCGGGGGGAGTCACCAGTGGGTCCGCCACCGTGGCGTTGGCCGGCGAGACTCTGGACATGTGTCTCGAGCTGCTGCTCTGCATGCTAGGCACGGGGCACGACCCCTGTCGACCTCCGTGATCCCATTGAGTAACCACCGAGAATAGGGCAAGCAAAATGTTGCCCATATGTTTTGCCAAAGCTTTATTAACAATATTCGGAATATCGTCAACTTCAGACTTGAGGTCCGCAGTCTCGTGATCGCGGGCTTCGTCACGTTGGACATCTTGGATGGCCTTCCTTCTATCCCTTTTTGCCTCCTTGGGCTCCTTGTAGTACTAACTCGGCCACCTGACAGCCTTTTATGCTTATCCTTCCCCTTCGTCATGTTCACCGCCCTGTTAAAATGGTCGTCCCACGGACCGTGCAGCGACGGCATGGATGCCGAGCTTCCACCACTATTGGCGTCCATGTTCTGCGCAAGTAGCGTGAACCGTTTAAAATTCCACCAGTACAATATGATGCAATCGACTTGATCGTCGGGAGCAAACCAATTAGGGTGGTGTATTCACTTACCAAGTTACGATACAACTCCTTCACCGTCTCATCATAGGTAGTATACTCATTAGCTACTAGGTCATATGCAAACCGGGCCTGGATGAAGTTTTTATTCTGCGGAGAGTACTTTGCGAGGGGGTCAGGGATGCCCCGTGCTGCACGTGCGGCTTCCTCCTTCTCCAAATTGGGAATCGCTGCTCTGTAACCGCCGCATCCCAGTTTGTGGGCATCGATGTCAACTCCTGCAGCTTCTGCCCCCATTCACTATGAGCCTTGGCGGCTTCACTCTCGCAAATTAGCTTGAAGTCCCGGAGTTCAGCTTCGGTGATGTTCGGCTCACTCGATAAAACTTCCTCAAAGCTTTTTTTTCCGTTGAAGAGCGCCACCTTCACCCGGTGTTTCCAGTTGGGCAAGGCGTTGTTCATCTTAACCATGGCAGAATTGTTGACTGGATTCCCCTCTAGATTGTCGTTATTGTATTTAAGCGGCTCATTTGGCGGATGCGGGTACTTGTATCGTCCGTGCAACTTTCTGAAGAGAAGGACCCGGTAATGGGTATTCTCTGTTTTCCTTAGATCATCGGTGGTGATCTTGACAGTCTCCCGTACCATTCACACAATTTGGTTTCCGTATCCTTTGACCACCAAATCAGGCGCGAGAGGATACCCTTTGGGGGACACTTCCGTGAATGTTTCACGGTAGGTGCGGAGAGTGTTCCTTTTCCGTTTTATCGTTGTCGTCTTCTTCTCGGCTTTGGTACCACCATCCGTCTGACCGCCGGCATCAGTGGTTTCATCCCCGCGGACGGCGCCACTAGTGGTATCCCCGCCGCCACTAGTGGTGGCGTCATCCCCGGCATCCGCTGTCGGATCGTATTCCTTCTCTTCTTCCTGAGAGATTTGCCAGAACGGCTTAGAACCGCCGACCTCGTCGTTGTTTGCCATGTTTTGCAAGGGAATTTTTTTGGTTATTCTAAAGGCAAAAAAAAACTACATACTATTCGATCACGAGAAAACAGCTAAATCCTAAATTCACCGGAAAATCCGGCATGACCTTTGCTAATTTTCTAACACTAGAGCACCCGATTATCGCCGAAACGGAAATTAATCAATATTTCAGCGAAAATGGGCAACTCAATTGAAATTCCCTGTAAAAGATTTCACGGCTCGATGGCCGGACATAGTTTCTCTAGTTGGTCTCATATTCATTTACAAACAATGTCACTACTGTTTATACAACAAGAACACATTGCCATATTCTGACATTAATTCAGCCACAACTCAAGAACACCTTCAATAATCAGCCACAACTGATCAAGAACATCTCCAAAATCAGCCACAACTCAAGTGATTTCGTACCAGGTCCAGAATTCAAATATTCCAGTCTCAAGCAGTAGCATGCAAATAAATTAGTACCAGGTCCAATAATTTATTTTCCTAGCATTTTCCCAAAGTTAGTATCAGATCCTGCTCTCTGTAATTAGTACTCCTACTACGTAGCAAAAGAATAATGCAGCAGAATAAACCACAAAGGCTTAGTACACAAGTTTCCTATCATGCTTATCATGTTTCTTAACATCACCCGGCCAGCAGAATGAAATGGAAGTGCAGAGTATTATGAGTTGGTCTGGACACTTATTTTCACATAATTCAGAATATGATCTCATCAAGCATGTCAAGATGTAACATATACTTAAAAATAAATTTGACCTTTTTGTGCTGCTTCTAGTCAAACACATATATCAAGGAGAAATTTGCAACCAAAAAAACAACTAGCAAACAGTTTTCTGTCCTTTTCGGCAGCAAAAGCTAGGCGCCGAACTGCGACGCGCGTGCGGTCGCTGTTATGAGCAGAGGACTCGATCGTCTCGGCTAGTCTGTAGAGTGATTTAGTTTAGTGCAACATGGAGGAGAAGCTGCGCCAAAAGACGTGATCGAGCTGGCATGATGGCCAGCTAGGACTAAACTCGTGAGATGCTTCACAGCTTCTAGTGCTATGCTACATTTTACAGTATTCTAGCTACTTCCTAGCTAGAATATTGAAGTATATGAAGCTAACAAAGCACAGCTCAAAATTGTAATATGATAATTTCGGCTTGATACTGTATATTGGTCTATGGTCCTGTGTGCTGAATCTGTCGCTCTAATATGGACGTATAGGAAAAGTTCAGAAACAACATTACTAGTGCATCTTGCTCATCCGACTGCATTCTGAATTTGTGGTACGCAATCTCACTGCTACGTCTCTTGGGCAGACTCGGTTCACCAACTTCTGATTGCTAGATGTATGGACCAAGTGGTACCAGCATGGTTGATCAGACCTTGATAATTTTCAGTATAATGCATGGCTGGAAGATGCTAGCACATCTGGTTATTACTAGATGTCCCCTCTGCAGATGTTTGAAAGTCGCATCAATTTTTTTTTTGAAGTAGTACTAGCAAGTTAGACATATATAATGGTCAGAACTGGTTGTTGCATTATCCAGAAATCTCATGGGCCTTACATGAAAATATGTGATAAGTTCAGATAGTTTAGATTAGGGCTGCTAACCTGAATTCCCTTAAGAGTTATATGAATGAGTTCCATCAGCATCGGGTTGGATTTCATCTTTATTTTGTTGATAAGTAGGACGGTATATCAGCGTAGTACTCACGATTCATTCTGATGAAAACTTGACTATTTTTCTGATCACACGCGCAAGTACTTCTGAGTCGTGTTGGATTTCTCGATTCATTTTTTAATCCATGCTATATCGAATGAGATACCATTTTTTAATCCTAAACTTTAGCAGAAAATTTATTTTCAACACTGAACACTTAGCACATGCAAGTTAATTACTGCATTTTGTTTCCCACTGTATACATGTAAGGATGCTGTGTTGGTGGTTATTTGAGCTTTTGTGTATAATTCATCCTCTTTGGGTTCCAGTTCAAGCTATTGAAATAGTTGTTTTCTGGTGCAAATTTCAGTGAGTTCGTAAAACTTGTATATACTGAGCAGTAGCACACATTTCTTGTATGCCACTGTACTTATAACAATTTTCAGCTGTGCTTTGTTCGCTTCATACTCTCTCCGTTCCACAATAGATGACTTTCATTTTTCTAAACATACATGTATGTAGAGTAAAACATGTCTACGTACATGCATCTTTGGACAAAATGAAGTCATTTATTTTGGAACGGAGGGAGTACCATTTTAGGGATGTTGGAGTATTCTAACTACTTCAACATGTAAATTCGAGCATGCTTAAGTCAAGTAGAGTAATGGAACTAATGGGCGACCAACGAGGCACCATGGCTGCCAAGTTCGACGCATGTGACTATCTAACACAGTAGACTACCTGACGAACAAGAATGGACGTTCGAGCAGGACAATAATGTCAAGGCAAAAAAGCGTCGATATTTTTCCTGGTAATAAAATCAACCATGGAATCCCGTCGCTGTCACTTTGTCATGCAGTTTGAACAGACCAAGAGCGACAGCCTACAAGGAGACCGACCGGCCTCTGCAGCTCCAGTCACTGATGAGCTCCGATCCGATTGGTTCCTTGACAGCCCGCTATGACCCAACCATCGTCAACTCGCGCGTGGAGCAAGAACAGGGCGGGAGGGGATTAGGAGGTGGGTTACCCGGGAGCTCCGTGTAGTCGTTCACGCTGGGGCCTTGCCTGAGGGGAACAAGCCGACGGCCTTGGCGCTCCTGCAGGTGGGAGGCCTTGGTGCTTCTGTCGTGCTCCTTCTCCTGGACGGCGTGGTGGTGGCGGTTCCCGCTCGTCGCGGTCCTTCTCCAAGCCCTGGCTCCCGCTACTGGTACCGATGGCTAGGGCTAGGGCGCTTCTCCTCTACGTCTTGGTTGTGGTGGCCTCTGGTGGTGGTGGGCGTGGTGAGAGGGAGGGCGGAGGCTAGGTCTAGGGCGGCGGTGGCTAGCGGAGGCAGCGAGAGGCAAGCTAGGGCGGCGGTGGCGGAGGCTGAGAAAGGATCATCTGTAGTCGCCGATAGAGAATGACTGAGAAGAAGGGGAACGACTCGATCTCTATAGATCTGGACTCGCAATAGCCGTGGCGCACCACCCCTCGGTGCGTCATGTGTAGCGTAACCGTGGCGCACTACGGCTCAGTGCGCCACGCCTAGTTCTCGGATCTATTCAAAAGAGATGCATGCGACTATGTATCAATAATTGTTACTTAGCCCTATGGCTTCTGCCCCATGTTTCTTTGCTAAACACCCAGGTACGAATCCTTCCCCCTCCCCCTCCCCCTTTTGACTTAATTTTTTCTTAGCAAATAAAATATAGTAGATCAATATAAATGTAACACCCTTTTTGACTTGATTTTTTCTTACCAAATAAAATATAGTATATCAATATAAATGTAAAAAATATGTTGATTAACTGAAACATATAAAATGAATGTGTTGATTAATTTAACTATTCTATTAACTGTGTATGATAAATGATTATATAATGAAATTTGCAAAATCGATATAAATTCAAAACGATGGAGACCTTGTTTGACGGGTTTTGAATCTGGAATTACCTTCAATTGATGCTCAGCAAGTTCCCTGGGTACTCCCGGCATGTCCGCAGGACACCAGGCAAAAATATGCCGGTTCTCACGGAGGAACTCGATGAGCGCGCTTTCCTTATTGTCGGTCATCCTTGTCCCCATTATGAAAAACTTTGTCGGATCTATGGGTTCTAGGATAACCTGTCTTGTATTCTCGGAAATTTTGAAACTATCTGTTGGCTTCCGGCTTTCTTTTCCTGCCGACATTTCCATCGGCGATACTTCTTTTGCCAGCTCTTTCAATTCTTCCTTTGCTATTACTTTTTCGGCGCAAAGGGCGTTTCATTTTTCTAGCTCGTTTGCCAACTTGAAGTCTGCCGATATGGTGATTACTCCTCCCTTTGGCCCTGGCATCTTCAGCTTGTTATAAATATAACATGATCTTGCCATGAATTTGGCGAAAGTTGGACGTCCGAGTATTGCATGGTATACACTTTCGAACGGCACCACCTCGAATGGGATTTTTTCCTATCGGAAATGTTCTCTTTCTCCAAAGGTTACATCTAGGGAATTGTGCTTGTCTGTCGGGAATAATGTCGTGGAAACGTATATTGCTGTGTTTGAGCTGGGTCTCGGAGATCGCAGATGCTTCAGTGTATCCAGGTACATAATATTGATATTGGATCCTCCATCCATCAACACCCTCTTTAGCCTAGTGTTTTGAACAATAGGGTCTACGATTAGAGCTTGTGTGCCGGATTCTGGGATATTTCCGTGATGATCTGACTGATCCCAGGTGATTGGCGTATTGGAATACTACAAGAATTTCAGCGTTGGTGGGACAACCGCGTTTATTTCTCGAAGTGTTCGCTTTGCCTGTTTTGCTGAGGGAGTTGCCCGGAAAGTTAGGTTGCATTCTCCATCAACTCTCGGGAATATTGGCTCGCCTTTTCGCTATTGTTCCTGGATTTTTTCATAATTGTCCGATTCACTGTCTTTTTTCAGCTTCTGGCTTTTGCTTGGATAATTTCCTCTTGGAGTTCTTTCCTTTATTCCCGGATCCTGAAGTGCCCTTCATATGCTTGTTGAGGCGACACTGCGCATTTGTATGGGTAGGCTTCCCAAATTGCGAATGGTGGACACAGTTATCTGACTTAATCTTTTCCCATTCTTCCTTAGAATAGGAGATATGTTCTGTGTTTCTTCCTTTCCATTTGTCGCCAGTATCCTTTCCAAAGGTTAAGTTTACTTCTTTGGGTTTTGCCTGCTCTGCTGGAGTAGTCTTCTTTTCAAAACGAGGCGTCTTTTTGGCCTGAACCAAAGCATCAATATTTCCACCTCTTGCTCCGATGTCATCTTCGGCCGCTGCGTGCTCATTGGCAGTGGTAAGCATAGATCCGAGATCTTTGTGCTCCTTTGAACCAACCATGAATGGTACAAGGCCGGGTTTTAGTCCATTGATGAAAGCATGCATTGCTTGTACATCAGTTACTCTAGAGCAGCTGTTTTTCATTGTTATCCATCTTGATATAAAGTTGGAATACGACTCGTCTTCAAATTGGGCGCAGCGATTTAGCTAGTTGATGCTCTTAGGGCGTTTATACGTACCCCGGAAGTGCTGAGCGAATACTCTAGCCATAACATCCCAGCTATCCACTGTTCTTGACGGAAGCCCGTTAATCCAATCTCTGGCTCCATCCAACAACATTAGGGGGAGAAATTTTACTGCTTCCAGGTCTGTCCCTTTGTTAATCTGAACGGCAGTATAGTAATCTGAAAGCCAAGTATCCGGGTTTGTACTTCCGGTGTACTTTTGGTAAGTTGGACCAACTTTGGCAAAGCCAGAATGTAGAGTTATTCTTCGGATTCTGTCAGTGAAACACTTAGGTCCAATGTATAGGCCATCTCTTTCTGCCTTATTGATGTGTGCGGAATATTTGCCGGCTGAATGGACTGAAGGGGATCTGCTCCTTTCTGGCCCATTGTTGCCCGAATGCGCTCTTCCGAGATTATCCCTATTTTGTCTGTTATCGTGTCCTTTGGAATGAGGCAGAGTTCTACTCCTTAGCCATTCTTTATTCCTAGGAGGAGTACGGGATCTCTCACGTCTATGAGGATTTTCATGTCCTCCGGCTTTTTCAGCTGAGCGTCTCGGAGGCGGCATCATTTTCCGTCTTTCCGGTTTTGGTCCTCCCGATCTTTATGATCACGGGGTAAATTTCCGCCTTTCGACATATGGGATCACGTTCTGGATGCTTCATCCCTATTATCCGGGATTTTCATGTCCTTCTTAGTATCTCCCTTCTTGTCCTTAGAATCGTCTGAATCTCCAGGTGCTCTAGCAGCGCAAGTGGCAGTTTTGCATAGGGCCGAGTAGTCATGCAACTTCCCTGATCTTGCCTGACCTCACTGTTGTTGTTGCAGTGCTTTACCCAGGAAAGCATACACTCCTTGGAGCTTTTCGTGTTTGGAATACAGATCATCATTAAGGATGGTGAACGCGGCTTCCGTGTTTTCGGCTGCGGTCTTATAGATATGTTCACCCTTAGCATTTACGTCGTCCGCCTGTTGTTTCCAGGAAGGGTTTTGCAACCGTTCTTTTGCTCGCCGTACATACGACCTTGCGGTTCCGGGTAATCTCATGGGTTTTATCCCGGACATATTCTGTCTTTCGAATTCTTCAATTTCCTCCTGTTTTGCTTTAACAGTAGCTTGGGATTTGAGGATATTTTCTTGCGATCGGAATAGTTGTTGCTGCTGCCGCATAATGGCTTGCCTTCTGGCTTCCTGCATTTCTGGTGGCTCGTATGTTCCAACCGGGGTTTTGATCAGATCGATCTCGTCCTTTTCTCACAATTCAGGGAGAGGGATTTCATTCTTTTTATTCTCCACATGTGTGACTCCGCTTGCTCCTCCTGCTTCCAGGTTTTGGTTAGCATTATCTGCCGACTTTTTCTTCTGGAGTTTGTACTGGAGTTTCTTGGCAGTCTTCTTTTTCTTCTTGGAAGAGAGAGGCTTTTTACCAGGTTCTTCTTCTGTCAATTCCTTGACATCAGGATAGATGGGACTGGTTTCGCCGTCCTCTCTTTCCTCATCTGGTGGAGGTGTTTTGGGGTCTTCGTCGTCTTCGGCATCCGAGTTATCAGTCGTTTTTTCCATAAGTACTTCATGGAAGCCCCTGCATGGATTTAACCTTTCTTTCGAAAGCGTCTTCATCTTTATCTTCTGAATCTATGTCTTCAGATCCAGGTTCCGACTCCAATCTTGCCTCTATGGCAGCTAGTACGGAGTCAGCTTCCGAGTTCACCGTTTCATTGGCGGGTGTCGGATCTTCCACTTGGTCTGTGGGATTGTTATTTTGTGCCTCTTCCACGGGATTGCTTACTTCCGTGTTAACGGCGACCTCGGATTGCACCATGCCAATGTAGTGAGATCTAATTGCATGCATCTCCGAAGAGGCAGCAAATTCAGAGTTTAGGCAATTTGAGAAAAATCCGGTATCATAGTTTTCTTCAACTGGGTATAGGGCGGGTGGGATAAATTTTCTTCCACCACAGAATCCCATTGCTTCTGCAGTTAATCCGATAAAGATGTTTGTAGATCCAATCGGTAAAACACGGGCACTTACCAGATGATTCTGTGCTGGCATGTACGATCCGTTGTCGAGGAATCGCCCAACGTCGTTGTCGAATTCCAAGCTTCCGACAGTTATGGTACTGCCGACTCCGCCGAGTATCCCTGATCGAAACATAACGCCTGACGTCGCTGGCCCCACGGTGAGCGCCAACTATCGAGACATCGTAGTAGAGTTCATAGACGGGGGTGCCATGACCCTACGGGTAGAGACGTGGGGGGACGTTGTAGTACGACAATCAGGAACACCAAATTTACCCAGGTTTGGTAGTACGCAACTAGGCGACGTTCCTACTCCTGCAATCTCACTAAATCAGGGCTGAAGCCTGACGTATACAAAGTACAATGTGAGTAGAGTTTCGCTAACTCGGCGAGGATCAACTACTCGGCGAGTTGGCTTCTAGCTAATTGTCTGTATCTTTATTCTCTCTCGTCCAGCTTTATATAAATAGCTGGGTTAGGGCTTACATAAATAAAACCTAGAAGACTACAGAAAGTATCTAACTTGGAAAGCAGGAATCCATCTTATACTCCAAGCCGTACCCCTTTGGGCCGTGGTCCGGGTTCTTCTAGAATCCAGCTTCTGCGCGTCAGCTTACTGGGCCGCCTAATGGATTGTGATCCATTACCAATCAGCCCACCCTGATAATCCGGCTGTTTGGGACAATGCCAGATATACCCCTAATCGGTATATATCTGACAGGTGCCTTTGAAAAATCAGATATATTTTCTTATATAAGAACATATTGTTAGTCATGAAGGCAAACCGATATTAATCTGATATGTGATATTTTGAACATTGGTTCTAATAGCTGCATGTGCCATCGGTCTGAACATCAGCAGTCGCAGTTGACAAGAGTGATAGATCAGATTGTCTTGCTTTTCAACACTTGTGTAGAGGTGGGAGGGTGAAAACATTGGTGTGGAGGTGGGAGGGTGGCAATGTTGGTGTGGAGGCACGAGGGTGATGAGTTCTACTCATCACACTCGGCATACATAGCCTTCTTTGCTAGTACGACATTGTGGGAGGGCGTGACCGAAATCTAGAATTCACGTGGTGTCGAGATATTCTCTTAGCGTGGCATGTCTCCCATGAAAGATGTTAGGATAGGTTGCACATGCGTGGGATACCACACCTGGTGGCATGTACACTTTGTAATGAAGAGCCTGAGAAGCTTCCTGACATTCTCCTTGGTTGTGATGTCGCGAGAGAGATCTGGTGCATCGTTGCTTATTGGGGAAGCCTAATTGAACTTGAGAGTCGGATTCTCATGTTATACTTTTGTGGGCAAGCTGGCGAGACAAGTGCAACCGATGGATGGCGATCGGTGATATGTCTATAACATATCTATAATTTTGTATTGTTCTATGCTTGTTTTATATCACTAACATATGTTTTACTACAGTTTTATATTATTTTATGTAATTTTCTCGGACTAGCGTATTGACAAGATGCCCGACGATGAAAAATCAAGGGAACGTTTCAACACGATACGAAGACGGAGTTTAAAGGGGAGCCAGAGAGGAGCACCAGGGGAGAAGGCAAGCACCAGGAACGGGTCCTGGTGGGATCGCGCCCTCCTGGCGCCTAGGCCCCTAGGCCTCTCCCTGGGACCACTCTTCAGCTATCAACTGCACTAGAACTAACCAGTTTGGGGCGGACATTATTTTCCATGAATCATACAGAGAGTTGTCACCCTCTGATGACACACAAGTAAGGGGGTCACAACAGTCTTTGAGGGAAGTAAAACCCAAATTTATTGATTCGACACATGGGAAGTCAAAGCATATTTATAAGACTTAACAAATAAGTTGTCAATTCAGCTGCACCTGGAAGTAGATTTGCTCGCAACAGTTTATCAGTAGCAACAGTTTTATAGCAGTAGTAGTAAAATAACAACATGACTAAAATAGAAACATCGGATAGCAATTGTAGGAAAGAACATGATTAAAATACTGTAGGCATAGGGATAGATGAACGGGCATTGCATGGATAAGATAGTTCATATAATAATTCAAACATGGGCAATTGCAGATATATTATAATAATCATCCAAGTACTAGGTAACCATAGGAACGTGTTCCATATTTAGCCGTACATGCTCGCAATGAGAAACTTGCAAAACATCTTCTGTCCTACCAGCCCGTTGCAGCGGGGCCTCAAGGGCAACTACTGGTAATTAAGGTGATTCTTTTAATAAAGCACCGGAGCAAAGCATTAACACTCCGTAAACACATGTGATCCCCACATCACAGCCATCCCCTCCGGTTATCCCAATTATTGTCACTTTGGGGCCTCAGGTTCCGGACAACGACATGTGTAAACAACTTGCAGGTACGATAAAAAAACATAATTATCCTCATGAAACCATAACATGTTCAAATCTGAGATCATGGCACTGGGGCCCTAGTGACAAGCATCAAGCATAATAAGTTGCAACAATGATAGATAGCACTAACAACTGATACTAGGCACCATGCCCTACAATATTGCATTATTAGATGAACGATCTCATCCAATACCTACCATCCGTCTCAGCCAAAAGCGGGGATTACTGACACATGGATGGGGGAATCATGGATGGTTGATGGAGAATATGCGGCGATGATGATGGAGACGATCTCCTCTAAATCTCCATCCCGGCACGGTGCCATAACAAGAACTTCTGATCCCCGAATTGGATTTCGAGGGTGGCGGCGGCGCTCTGGTGTTTTTCTCTGGAATATGAAAAAACCCTTCGGGTTTTTAGATCACGGGGCTTATGTAGTCAAATGGGAGACCGAGGCGGCTACACGATGTGGTGGCGCGGCCTAGGGGTAAGCGCCACGAGGTGGTGTGGGCCCCTCCTGGCCACTCTCCATCTCATCTTCTGGCTCCGGGGGTCTTCGGGAATATAAGAATTTCGGGATCTTTTCCGGGCATTTTCCTGAAAGTTGATTTTCTACACAAAAACGAGACACCAGGGAAATTCTGCTGTAAACAACGTTAGTCCATGTTAGTTGTATTAAAAAATCATATGTTTATAGGAAAACAACAACAAAAGTGTTCGAAAAAGTAGATATGTTTTGGACATATCAACTCCCGCAAGCCTAGCTTATTGCTTGTCCTCAAGCAATTCATCTAACAACTGAGTGCGATAAACGAACTTTTAAGAACACATTTGCTTCATATGATGTAAATATTCTCACTATATGATCAAGTACTTAGGCATTTCATAATAAGGAGTATGCAAATAAAGTCACCTAATAGTTATGCAAACCATGAAGATATACGAACACACTAATAACAAGCAACATGAAATATATCAATTTACAGGATTGCAAAGTTCATAATAGGATATGATAAAGTGTTATCTCGCTTTGCCTTAATAGTGGAGAAAAACATGAATGCCATTGCATCTCTAAGGTTCAAGTGAAGACTAGAGGTAAAGATATCAAAGATAAAATCATCAAAATTATACCATAATCAACCGTATTATAGGACAAGCACCACTGGTGGAGAACATGCCAGTAGCACCGGTTTGTAAGGGCCTTTGGACTCGGATACAAAACCGGTGCTACGTATCCGGGACTAAAGGCCCCCCCCTTTAGAACCGGTCAGTCACCAACCGGTTCTAAAGGCCTCCACGTGGGCGCTGAAGAGCGCGCTCAGGCGGAGAACCTTTAGAACCGGTTGGTAACACCAACCGGTCCTAAAGCTTTTTTTTCTCTTTTTTTTTTCTTTTCTTTTCAGGGTTTCCAATTCCGTATTTAGGGTTTAGGGTTTAGGGTTTAGGGCGTGTTCCGTATTTTCAGGGTTTCCGTTTCTAAAGAAGGCAATACGTATTTTCAGAAAACACGTAATCGGAAATACGTATCCGGAAACACCGATTCCGTGTTTGCGGTTAAGTGTTTCCGATTCCGTGTTTGCGGTTAAATGTTGATGCACCAAATAAAAGTACATATATATATATATACATGTAACACGAAGTAATCGACCGAGAATTACATAATCTGAAGTTCGTTTTGAATAGCTGTATACTTGCATAGAGAATGGAGCTGGCTATAATTGGTTCATAGGATGGAAAAATTCTCCGTCTTCTGCTATGACTTGCGTGAGAAGAAATCCTGCCAATTCCTCTGCAATAGCCTTGCAACGGTCGATTGGTTTGAGCTGCGCCCGCTTTCGTGCCATCTTGAAAAGAAGTAGATGAAAACAATTAAGTTATGAACAAAACTAAACATAATTAATGGCAACATAAATAAAGTTGTGAAGATCCGGTTACGTACCTCTAGATTTCTCCTAGTACGGGATTTTTCATTGATCGTCCTGTGAATGAACTCGCAAACGTAGTATCCACAATAATCAGTTCCCTGTGGTTGTTGCGGGACTTTCTATATACGAGAAACATAATTTAGTCAAATTAATAATAATCAAGAGAATGGTAATGGTATTTAAATCAGGTTACGTAGTACTACTTACTTTGTTAATCTGAAAGTTGAGAATGTCTGCCCATGTACCGGGTTCTTCCTTGATGAACATTTGCCAAACCCTGGGCGACAAAAGAAAAATGAATAGAAGAGTTAATTATTACTTACTTGATATCAGGGAATGAACGAAAAAGAGGCCGATGAACGAAAGAGGCCGATATATATACTTTTGAAGCATCTGACGCGCGGTCTTCCATGTGTCAGCGCCCCAGGTTAACGAGTCCCAGACTTCAACTTGTCCTTTATCGATTCTAATGATGAACAATATGAAGTGGCCGCTGCGCACGTGTACACACGCAGTCATGCATACTCATCAACTACACATAACATCAGGTAAGCAAAATGGAATGTCTACAAGACAGTAACACTCACTTGAATCCGTAGGGCCAAAGTATTTCTATTTTGGTCCTTTGTCGCTTCAAAAACCTTAGCAAATCATCCGGTGTAGTCTTGTTGAACCTTTCTACTGTGTTTTGATGATACGAATACGGGTCAATGAACCCAAAGTCCCAGATTCCTGCCAGTCTGCATTCACGAATCTTCATTCTGCATAGTAGCGTACAAAAAGAATGTCGTGAGTGATAATACGGGCAACGAACGCGAGCTTAACTAAATAATTAAATTACACAAATAAATCACTTACAAACAGTAGCAGCTGAGGATAGACTTGTCGAGGGCACGTTGATTGTACATCTGGAAGAAATCATCGAACCCAAGCTCGACACCGTAATCTCCGAAGTAGTGTTGATCCTGAACTTGAGCCATGATACAGTCTCTCTCCTGCCTTGCGGCCTCCAAGTACCAATCATGTAAACTCCGTAGCTGGGTTGTTAGATCAGTAGGATTTTCGACCAGAGGGTGCCAGGGCTTGTATGTATATACCACATCAGCAATAGCGTAACCCACGTCGCCCATGCGTGGACCGGACACTGAAGCCTGGTCAGATAAGACCTTGAGCGGGGCAATTGACCGTGCTTCTTGTTGTCCGAGCTGGGGAACTTGTTTCCCGCATTTCGTCTGCTCCGCCTGCTTCATCTCCTCCGTCTGCTTCTTCTGTGCGGTGTGCTTCTTCTCAATGTACCGTTCATAGTCTGAAAGGGGCGGCGGTGGCGGCGGTGCAGGATAATATAAGTTGTCGATGGTCCGCTCAATTTTCCACTTTGGGATGTCCTTCAGAGTTTCCTTCCAGGTGTCTGGAGGGGGCTTCCGGGGAAACTGTGTGAACCATGCGCTGGTTTTGGCTTTCACGACATCGCTTAGTTCCTCCGGAGTCATCAGGCCTGGTAACTTCGGCGGAGTCTCGACTTTCTTAGATTTCCTTGGTCTCTTCTTGGGAGGAGTCCCGTTTCTTCTGAACTTCAGCTTCCGCTTTGCCGTACCCATAGTGGGCGCATCCGTCGGCTCACGGGAGTGCACGGGCGATGGAACCTCGGCCTCGGGCTCCCAATCTTCGTTGTGGGGTGGACTTGGAGGTTCGTTGGGGGGTGGACATGAGGTTCGTTGGGGGGTGGACTTGGAGGTCGTGCATTCTCTGTACGAAAGTGAAAAAACTATTAAAAATAGCTTACATGTGGTGCAATATTCAGTAATTGATGGAGGTATATATGGTGCATTGTACCTGGAGGAGTCGGTGGCCTTGGCGCCGAGTTAGGAAACACGATGTGTTTCTTATTCCACAATATGATACCAAGCTCCATTTCTCCCAGTGTCTTCTCGCCTTCACCTCCAGGAATATGGAGCTCAATTGAATGGCATCCCGGCGTAATTGTTGACAACCCGACACGAGCATGGGATGCTGGAATCTGACCACCATAGTAGGTTGCTCCAGGTTGATTCGGTAAAGCATAGCCTGACGCCACCCTGAAGGATATGTTCCCCATTGGCATATGTATCTCACAGTTTGTCTTCTCCGTGATATCATCCACGGGGTAGTGAGGCGCCGACGGTTCGACTGCACGACCTTCTTCTAGCTGCATGTGCGTGGAACCAACGCTGCTTCTATGCTGAGATGGGACGGCATCTGCTACATGATTGTCTTCTATTTGCAGCTGATCAGGTGCAGGACGATGTTCTACCTCCTCTTCAGTGTCAGGTAGAGGGTGTCCCCCTTTCTTCAAGAGAAAATCCACCTTTTGTTCTAATGTCGATATCCGTTCACTCGTCTTTTTCTTGCTTCTATCACGGCTTCTGTAAGTGGCAATGTCCGCTGCAAATCCTTGGCTCCACGGGGTATCCGCTCCAAAGCCTCGTGTTCGTCCCCACTTTTCGGGGTTCCCGAGTGCCCTCGTCAGCTCGTCGTTCTCTCTATCGGGAACAAAAGTTCCTTTTCGAACAGCTTCTATTGCCTTCTCTAGGTCTGCTACGACTTTTGTTATTTTTTCCGACCATGGTCCCTGAGCAACAATCATCCCAGTCTCAGCGTCCAACGTTGCCCCATGCGCGAACAACCAGAACTTGGACCTATCGGGCCAGTCATGTGTCTGTGGAATGATACCTCTTTTCACAAGCGCAGCTTCATAGCTTCGCCACCTAGGCAGGGCAGTCATGTAGCCACCTGACCCCAAAATATGGTGATATTTCTTCTTCTTCGCATTCTCCGAATTTGTGCCGATCGGGATGCAAAGACACGATTTCTTGTACGCCTTAAAATCATCCCAAGTCTCTTATCTTCACTAGGTTCCCAGTGAAAACTGGATCTTCGTCCTTATATTTCTTCCACAGTTCTTTCTTCCACCTCTGGAATTGTGTGGCCATCTTCTTCAAAGCCCACTGCTCGACTTTCTTCTTCTTATCGCTCGCTACGCTGAAATTTTGCCATAGCGTTTCGCAAAGAATTTTTTTCAATCTTTCATCGACATAACTAGCTCCAACGTTGGCCCCGGTCTTCGGCTTATTCCATTCCATTAAGTTGATCGGGACCAGGTCTCTTACAACAACTCCGCACTGATTTACGAATTTGCGATAACTTTCTGGGGGCTGCAGTGGTTTGCCATCAGCAGCAACTGTATCAATCGAGAACCTTGCGGTATCTTTCAACCTTGCGGCCGGGCCTCGTTTGGACTTTGTCTCAGTACTTGCGCTAGCTGTTCCGGAGGGCGCCTAAACGGGAAAATAATGATTCGTTAGTAAGTGCAATACAAATTAATTGTTGCGTGAACAGTGACTTGAGATATACATTGGCAGAGTTTGTTCTGGAGGGCACTTCTTCATCCTCTACGTTGTCGTCGTCATCATCTACTACATCTTCTATATTCTGATCTCCGTCGCCGGAGTCGTTCAAAAATTGATTGCTAAACGCTTGTCCACCGTCGTCATCACGATATATGGCCGTTGCATTATTAAAAATCATCTCGCACATTAATCTTTCCTTCTCCGCCTCACCCATTCCCGCGAGTTTATCGGCGTGCGGATCATGTGCAGGTTCTTGGGGATCCATAGCTCAACACCTGCTAGTAAAATTTATAAAATGAAGAACACTTAGCGAAATTTTCATCGGGCACTTGGCGAAATTATTTCATCGAACAGTAATAAAATAATAGTTCTGGACATATTAATGAAATAATAGTTCTGGACACACCAAGAGTTACATAGCTCGGGTTGATTTTTTTAACCCTAATACATCACGATCGAATAATATCACTTATACATAGTCTCGTGACATCTCTCAAAATAATTAACTCCAACCGGGTCCTAAGCCGCGGGGTGCTGAGTCACGGGTGCTACGCATCCATAGATAAGAAACCTTCATAGTGTCATAGCTCACGTGGTAAGGAACCCTCCTAATAATCGACCAACTGCTGCTATACTGCCTATACTGCCTATCGAGCAAATACATGTAGCGACGGACGTGGTCGTCCTCCTCCCTGATACGCTGTTGTACCACCTCCTCAGGGGCCGGCTCTCTCCGCACCGAGCGTGGCCCACGCGATGGCCACCAAAGAATATCCGGGTCGACCACGTCACCCGGATTTCTCACCAAGCCGCGTGCCCCGGTACTAAGGAGCTCCCAATGCCAGCCTGGCGGGGCCCAGTCCCGGACATCCCCCGGCGGGTCCAACAAAGACATGAACTAAAAACCTGCCCGGACTAAGTAAATATTCCATAATTAAGTAAAATACCTTAGTGTTTCTAGCTTAGTAAAAAATAGTAAATTGAGAAATATAACAGAAATAAGATGAAAGTTAAACAGGAACAATATGGTAACTTAGTGAAAATTTTTAACTTACTGAAATTATATATATATTCTAACTTTCTGAAATTTTCTAACACTAACTTAGTGAAATTTTCTAACACAACATTCTAACACAAAAATTCTAACACTAAACAAAATTGTAAAAACAAAATAAAGCACTAAAAAAAATCTAACACTAACTCTAAAAATTTCTAACACTAAATTCTAACACTAACACTAATAACTCTAAAAAAATCTAACACTAAATCTAAAAATTTCTAACACTAACACTAACTCTAAAAACAATCTAACACCAACTCTAAAAATTTCTAACACTAAACACTAACACTAACTCTAAAAATTCTAACAGTAAAATAAAATTGAAAAAAACCGAAATAAAACTTACCTAGCTAGGCCGGCGACGGCGATCGAGGGGCGAGAGGCGGGGCGGCGGAGGCGGAGGCGAGACGGAGGCGCGACGGAGGCGGACGGAGGCGGACGGCGCGACGGCGCGACGGAGGCGGACGGCGACCGCGGAGGCGCGACGGACGCGGGGCCGCGCGGGGGATCGACGGCGACGGAGACAGAGAGCGGACGGAGGCGCGGCGGACGGAGGGCGAGGCCGACGGAGGCGCGGCGGACCGAGGCGAGGCGGACGGCGACGAGGCGGACGGAGGCGCGGCGCCGGAGCAGGGCTTCGCCGTACGTGGTATAGGAGAAGACGCGAAGGGAAATGAGCCAAAATTTCCGAAGTCCTAGAGATATATCCCCACTACAGGCCTTTAGCACCGGTTTGTGTTAGCAACCGGTGCTAAAGGGTCTTTAGCACCGGTTGCTAACACAAACCGGTGCTAAAGGCCTGTAGTTGGGGCCACACCCAGACTGCGCGCCCAGTACAGGCCTTTAGCACCGGTTTGTGTTAGCAACCGGTGCTAAAGGTCTTAGTACAAACTGCCCGCCTCCCGCGCGCGGCAGTTTTATTGCTACAGTGCGCACCGGCCCGATCGCGTCTCAGTTTCTTCTCTTCTTCCTCTGTCTTTTCTTCTTCCTCTCTTGATCTTCCTCCACTAAGCACCATGGCTGAAGTTTCTAAGAGATATGATGTGGCCACACCATGCGGCAAAAGTCTCGACGTGTTCTACACCAACAATTGCGAGGAGCTCCCCGGTGCTCTTGGGTATTTGACCGATCTGTATTTCTCCTCTCCCGAAGAACACCGGTTTTTCGGGCTTGATTAAGAGTATACGGCGGATAAACGGAATGTTGCAGTCATCCAGATTGCATTCAAGGAGGCCGTTTTGGTCTTCCAATGGTCAAGGTAACGCACACGTACAATCTTGCATCTTCGATTTGTTTGTTGCATGTGAAGAATACATGTGTTGCAATATATCTAACACGTACACGTATCAAATTTTTGTTGTTGCAGTAGTTCAAAGCATTCTCCGGCACTTGTTGATTTTCTTGTCAACAAGGGGTATGACTTTTACAGCGTTGACAACACGCAAGACCGTCCGAAGTTGATGCGCTTGGGTATTGTGATACCTGAAGATCACTACATTGATCTTCAGGATCTTATCCATTTTGCTGATTTGAACAGGCCGAAGACCGGGATGGCTCTCATGGCAACTGCCTTCATCCACGAGGGCTACGAAACCATGAAGACTGATTTCCCCTCGAAGAATCACTGGTTGTGGGAGAAGAACCCAGTGGACTGGACCAACATCATGTATGCAGCCATAGATGCATACGTCTCCTACGAGTTGTTCCGCTTCTACTCGACGGATCCATAGATGTTGTTTGTGTACCGCATCTTGTGTTCGATATATGCATGTAATGGATATATTAGTATGTAATGGATATATTATCATGTAATGTATATTATTATGTAATGGATATTATTTCTATATTAATTCCTAGCTATACTATTTCTATATTATGTCAAACACACATTTCAAAACAAACAAACAAAAACACATCAAGAAAACAAAACAGAAAAACTACTGTTTCTGTATACGTGATCACTTACCCCAGGCGCACCGTACACAACATGCGCCTGCGGTAAATCTCTTATCCCAGGCGCATTTCTTGACTGTGCGCCTGCGGTAAAGTTACCCTAGGCGCATTTTGCTGTTTATGCGCCTGTGGTAAGTTAGGGTGGGTTATGAGTAAGGCAAGGAAAAGTGAGAGCGCAAGTGATACATCGAGCATATATATCGTGGATACATATATATAGATTGATTTAGCGAGATACCATACATGTTGATTGATTTAGCGATTGCCGCAGTGTCGCGGAATACAAATTCTTTTATTAAAGAGAAAACAGACGAACACTACTCCTCGCCGTCGTCGTCGGGAACTCGTCGGTGACCTCCTCCGGGTCATCATCGTCGCCGAACTCGTCGGTGACCTCCTCGTCATCATCGGAGGTGCATGATGGTATGTCCGAGATGGGCCCCCACCTCGGATCGTCGGAGGCCCAAACTTCGCCGGCGTGGTCGGCCCGACGAAGCTCTTGCAGCGCCTTCGTCCTCGCCTCCCGAGCCGCATCTAACGCGAGGTGGCGTTCGAGGCGGCGCTCCGCCCGCTGAGCCGCGCGGGTCTGCCAGAGCTCCTCGTCGGCGCTCTCCTCCCCCGGGTTGTTCTGGTAATACTCGCGGACGACGCGGTCTTCCCTGGCGTCGACTAGGCCCTGCAACGCGCGGTGGCGGAGGTGGAGGTGGTCGGCGGCAGTGATGATCTGTGGCTTCGTCGCTCTGGCCTCCGCTTCCCAGACTGTGTGGCAGTCGTTGAAGTTCATCAGCGACCGCGGGCGGTTGAGGCGCCAGGCCGTCGCGTCCCAGGCGCGGGCTGCCTCTGCCGCCGTCGCAAAGGTGCCGAGGGGGATGCGGTCATCCCCCCAGCGGATATCTGCGCTGAACATTCCGTTCTGCCGTGCTCAGACGCCGCGGAAACCGGTGGTGCTGTTCCTCCTCGGAGGCATGGTGGAAGCGCGACGGTGCAGAGGGATGAGAAGAAGCGCTCGAGGCGCGACAGTTTATACCGCGCCCTCCAGGCCACGCGTCACAACTCCCGTGCCACGCGCACCATAACATGGATGGATGTGTTAAAGGGGGGGTGTAGAACAAATGCACTGATATGATGTATCAAACCTTAAGGGGGGTGGGAACAAAACAGACGGTATCGCCATCATACAGCCCGACCGTGGCTACCGGGTGCATATATAGGGTCCTCTGGCTCACAAAGTGTTGAGGTAGGGTTTTGATCCAACGGTTAAGAAACATCTCATCCAACGGCTCACAACAGTTCGAAAGAAACACACCGTAGCCCTGATCGAACGGCTCACAACAGCTGGAAAGAAACACACCCCGGATCCAACGACTCACAAGCGGTTGAAACAAACACACGATCCGTGTGATTCTATCTGATTGGTCCAAACGAAACCCTAACCCATTTAGTCCCGGTTGGTGTCCCCAACCGGTACTAAAGGGACGATCCGTTTCTATTTTTCTTCTTGCCTTTCTTCTGATTGCGCCGTAACCATGGAACATCTTCATCATTTAACTGAATGCTAGGATCATCTTTGACTTTGAAGGGAGGAATTTCATCAAATTAATGTAATCTGATAACTTACCCAGGCGCATATTACAAAGTATGCGCCTGTGGTATAGATCTTAGCCCAGGCGCATATTTTGTTTGTGCGCCTGCGGTAATGTTACCCCAGGCGCATATTGCGGTCTATGCGCCTATGGTAAGTTAGGGTGGGTAATGAGTAAGGCAACGAGAAGTGAGAGCGCAAGTGATACATCGAGCATATATCGTGGATACATATATATAGATTAATTTAGCGAGATACCATACATGTAGATTGATTTAGCGATTGGTATACTAGCCCGCTGGTACTTTGTTTCTCACTTTTAAAAAGTACATACATATATCGCGAGTATTTCCCTCTGTCAACCTTTCGTCACAATCTTACGCTTGCCTTTCTTGGTTGATGTTGAATACGTGACTGCCATACCGTGACTTCTTCTGTCTGCCTCTGTGACAACCGGTCGTCACAATCTTACTCTTGCCTTTCTTGGTACCGGTTGCGGTTAACAACCGGCTAAAGGGTCTTTAGCACCGGTTGTTAACGGCAACCGGTCCTAAAGGCCTGTACAGGGGGCGCACATTTCTTTTTCTTCTTCTTTCTGTTTCCAAAGGGGGGTGTAGAACAAAACAAACGGTATCGCCATCATACAGCCCAACCGTGGCTACTGGGTGCATATATGCATACCAAATGCACGGCTGGACGTATGATGGCGAATCCGGATGTTTTGTATTTGCTCGATGAACTGAATATATGATGTATCAAACCTTAAAGGGTGGTGTAGAACAAAACAAACGGTATCACACGTCATACAGCCCAACCGTGGCTAGCTACTGGGTGCATATATGCATACCAAATGCACGGCTGGACGTATGACGGCGAATCCGGATGTTTTGTATTTGCTCGATGAACTGAGTATATGATGTATCAAACCTTAAGGGGGGTGTGGAACAAACAGACGGTATCGCCATCATACAGCCTGACCGTGGCTACTGGGTGCATATATGCATACCAAATGCACGGCCGGACGTATGATGGCGAATCCGGATGTTTTGTATTTGCTCGATGAACTGAATATATGATGTATCAAACCTTAAGGGGGGTGTGGAACAAAACAGACGGTATCGCCATCATAAGCCCGACCGTGGCTACTGGGTGCATATATGCATACCAAATGCACGGCCGGACGTATGATGGCGAACCGGATGTTTTGTTTGCTCGATGAACTGTATATGATGTATCAAACCTTAAGGAGGGTGTAGAACAAAACAAACGGTATCGCCAGTATACAACCCCGCAGTGGCTACTGAGTGCATATATGCATACCAAATGCACAACGGGGCGTATGCTGGCGAATCCGGATGTTTTGTATTTGGGAGATGAACTGAACGGTGTATGAAGCTGGGCTATATAGGGTCCTCTGGCTCACAAAGTGTTGAGCTAGGGTTTTGATCCAACGGTTAAGAAACATCTCATCCAACGGCTCACAACAGCTCGAAAGAAACACACCGTAGCCCGATCGAACGGCTCACAACAGCTGGAAAGAAACACACCCCGGATCCAACGACTCACAAGCGGTTGAAACAAACACACGATCCGTGTGATTCTATCTGATTGGTCCAAACGAAACCCTAACCCATTTAGTCCCGGTTGGTGTCCCCAACCGGTACTAAAGGGACGATCCGTTTCTATTTTTCTTCTTGCCTTTCTTCTGATTGCGCCGTAACGATGGAACATCTTCATCATTTAACTGAATGCTAGGATCATCTTTGACTTTGAAGAGAGGAATTTCATCAAATTTAATGTAATCTTCTGACATGTCTGTCTTGTCCTCGACTCCCACGATGTTTCTTTTCCCTGAAAGAACTATGTGGCGCCTTGGCTCATCGTCTGATGTATTCGTTTCCTTATCTTTTGTTTTCTCGGTCTGCTAGACTGTCCTTCACATAGAAAACCTGAACCACATCATTGGCTAGGACGAATTGATCATTGCCGTACCCAAGATTCTTCTGATCCACTGTTGTCATTCCGTACTTCGTCTACCTACACGCCTGACAGGTTGAACCATTTGCACCAGAACAAAGGGACCTTAAAGGAAGGTCCGTAGTCAAGTTCCCATATCTGCTCTATGTAACCATAGTATGTGACCCTTTGCCTGTTGTCGTCTTTTGCATCAAACCGGACGCCACTGTTTTGGTTGGTGCTCTTTTTATCTTGTTCTGCCGTGTAAAATATGTTACCATTTATCTCGTACCCTTTAAAGGTCAATACAGTCGAAGATGGTTGCTTGGCCAACAAGTATAGCTCATCTTCAACAATGTTGTCATTAATCAGACGTCTTTGCAACCAACCTCCGAAAGTCTTCGCGTGTTCTTTAGCAATGAAATCTTCAGGTTGCTCCGGATATTCCGAGCGTAAAAATCCGTGTGTTCCTGGATATATGGGGCCGCCAAGCTGGAATTAACTAGAACGTGTAGTATGCTTGACTGAAAGATTGCTCGTCCATACATGTTGTTGATTTCTTTCCTAGCGTGCCTTTTCCACGCAGTCTCCCCTCATGGCGCGACTGAGGAACCCCGATCGGGTTCAGGTCAGGAATAAAGTCAACACAAAACTCAATGACCTCCTCTGTTCCATAGCCCTTGACCATGCTTCCTTCTGGTCTAGCACGGTTTCTAACATAATTCTTCAAGACTCCCATGAACCTCTCAAAGGGGAACATATTGTGTAAGAATACAGGACCGAGAACAGAAATCTCTTGGACTAGGTGAACTATGAGGTGCGTCATAATATTGAAAAAGGTTGGTGGGAACACCAACTCGAAGCTGACAAGACATTGGACCACGTCCTTCTGTAAACTTGGTAGAGTTGCTGGATCGATTGCCTTCTGAGAAATTGCGTTGAGGAATGCACATAGCTTCACAATGGGTACTCGCACGTTTTCTGGAAGAAGCCCCCTCAATGCAATCGGAAGTAACTGGGTCATGATCACGTGGCAGTCATGAGACTTAAGGTTTTGGAACTTTTTCTCTTCCAGGTTTAGTATTCCTTTTATGTTCGACGAGTAGCCAGACAGGACCTTGATACTACTCAGGACTTGGAAAAAGATCTCCTTCTCTTCCTTGGTAAGAGCGTAGCTGGCAGGACCTTTGAAATTCTCTGGATTCATCAGGTCGTCTCGTTCGTGCATACGTTGGTGGTGCAGCCGTGCTTTTGGTGTATCTCTCGACTTCTTCCCATGCACGCCCAATAAGTTTGATAGGTTCACGCAAATATTTTTCGTCACGTGCATCACGTCGATCGCAGAGCGAACCTCTAGGAATTTCCAATAGGGTAGTTCCCAGAATATAGATTTCTTCTTCCACATGGCTACGTGGTTGTCGGCGTCATTTGGAACAGATTGTGCGCCAGGACCCTTTCCAAAGATTACTTTTATCTCTTTGACCATGTCATATATATCAGTACCTTTAGGGAGGTTGGCTTCCTCCGTGTATCTGCCTCGCCTTTGAAATGCTTTCCTTTCTTTCTTACGGGATGCCTGTCTGGAAGAAATCGACGATGCCCCGGGTACACATTGTTGCCTATATGTATACTTTCTGTCTCGCCTAAACAGTGTGTTCATGCGCTGTATCCCTTGTTTGACTGTCCTGAGATGTTACTAAGAGCGGGCCAATCATTGATGGTAACAAACAGCAACCCTCGTAGGTCAAATTCCTCTTGTTTGTACTCGTCCCACACACGTACACCTTCGTCAGCCCACAACTCTAAAAGTTCATCAACCAGTGGCCTCAGGTACACATCAATGTTGTTGCCGGGTTGCGACGGGCCTGGGATAAGCACTGGCATCATAATGAACTTACGCTTCATGCATAACCAAGGAGGAAGGTTATAGATACATAGAGTCACGGGCCAGGTGCTATGACTGCTACTCTGCTCCCCAAATGGATTCAGGCCATATGTACTCAGACCGAACCTTAAGTTTCTTGTGTCATGTGCAAAGTCCTCTTACTTATCGTCGATGTTTCTCCACTGCGACCCATCAGCGGGGTGTCTCATCATATCGTCTTCCTTACGGTCTTCTTTGTGCCATCGCAACAACTTGGCATGCTCTTTGTTTCGGAACAAATGTTTCAACCGTGGTATTATAGGAGCATGCCACATCACCTTGGCAGGAACCCTCTTCCTGGGGCGATCGTCGCCCTCAACATCACCAGGGTCATCTCGCCTGATCTTATACCGAAATGCACCGCATACCGAGCAGGCATTTAAATTCTCGTGCTGGCCGCGGTAGAGGATGCAGTCATTGATGCATGCATGTATCTTATGCACTTCCAATCCTAGAGGGCAGACAACCTTCTTTGCTTCGTATGTACTGCAGGGCAGCACATTATTCTTGGAAGCATCTTCTTCATTATTTTCAGCAGGTTTTCAAATCCCTTGTCAGATAATCCATTCTCTGCCTTCCATTGCAGCAATTCAAGGGTGGTGCCCAGTTTTTTCTGGCCATCTTCGCAAGTTGGGTACAACAATTTTTTGTGTCTTCTAACATGCGCTCCAACTTCAACCTCTCGTTTTCACTTGCGCAGTTTATCTGTTCTTCACGAATGACCTGACGAAGATCATCATCAGACTCATCAACAATGTCCTCAAGTTCAGGCTCGTCTTCCCCCATTTCAGTATCACCGTGTTCATCGAACATAGGATAATTATCATTATCCTCTTCTTCTTCATTGTCTTCCATTATAACCCCTCTTTCTCTGTGCTTGGTCCAACAAAAATAACTGGGCATGAAGCCTTCTTGCAACAGGTGGTGTGTATGGTTCTTGAGCTAGGGAAATTCCTCTTATTCTGGCATTTTTTACATGGACAAAAAATAAATCCATTCTGCCTGTTTTTCTCAGCCACATTGAGAAAACTATGCATGCCATTAAGGAATTCGGGACGACGTCGATCACTGTACATCCATTGCCGGTTCATCTGCATTATATAAATTTATCAACAACCATTATGCCAAATCATCATGACTAAATTAATTAATTAATACAAAAAGTTCATCACACGTTAATACCAAACTAGCGTATAGTGACCATACATATATAGTTCTCAGAAAAATACACACTGAAACCATCCATAAAACTCTCTCTAATTAATGCATTTAAAAACAACAACAAATGCGATCGAAATCGCAACAAAGGTAACAATTGACCCGACGACATAATGATACCAAGCCTCTTTACTAATTGCATATTTCCTAATCTTTCTAATCTTCAGGCGCATTGCGTCCATCTCGCTCTTGTGACTATCGACGACACCAGCAAGAACCTTTTCCAAGGTCATCTTCTCTCTTTCAGTTTTTTCCAACCTTTCTTCAGTTTTTTTCAATCTTTCTTTCAAGCCAATATTTTCTTGTTCAACTAAGTATAACTTCTCAACATAGGGTCGATTGGCATTTCCGGTTCCACTACCTCCTATATAAAAATATCTATGTCAAGTTGGTCGGCGTAAGTAATTGTCGTATAATCAGGAAAGGAAAATATGTAGTGAAAAAAGATAATATACCACATCCGAATCATAGACTGGACAAGGGCCAACGGGGACGGATATCAAAACCATGGCTCTAGAAAATTATATACAAGTAAATACGTAAATCATACAAATCAAAATTTGTTTTGGTAAATAAAAACAATAGGCTCACCTAGGTTGTGTCGGTGATGGGGCGATCGACGGTAGTGAGGAAGGGGACAAGGCGCGCGACACTAAAAAAAGCACAAATCATAAAAGTTTGAGCTCAAATTGCATCAATTTGTATACATAACAAAATGAATAACAAATTCTAGCTTAGCTAGGCATTTCATCAAACACCTAGCTAGCACAACGAAAATGAAATGAGAAAGAAAACGAGCAAAACTTGCAATGCCGGAAGAGGGAACGTTGATGCTAACTGTAGAACCGATGGGTACCAACAATCTTGACAAATGGTGGAGAAAATGGGGATGGATTAGACCTCACAAGAGGAAGGAGAGAGCAAAAATGGAGTTGAGCTAGAGCTGGAAAAAATGGAGCTGAGCTGGTGGTATATATGTAGGGTTTAGGGGAGGGCTTTAGGACCGGTTTGTGTTACAAACCGGTTCTAAAGGATATGACAGCGGGACCCGCAGTAGCTGCAAAAAATGAGAAAACCTGTAACACCGGTTTGTGATACAAACCGGTTCTAAAGGGTCTGCCCCTGGGCCCCCCTCCCTGCAGCAAATGACCCGCAAGGCCTTTAGGACCGGTTTGTGTTACAAACCGGTCTTAAAGGCCTTGCTGCCATTTGCTGCATGGGTGGGGCCCAGGGGACAGACTCTTTTGAACTGGTTTGTATCACATCCGGTTCCATTGTGCTTGGCTCAATGCCCTGTTTTCTACTAGTGCACATTAGCCTAAGAATGACATCTATGCTGTCGAGAAGGTGCATAAAGTTAGAAGATGAAGACTCAGCATAAAAGAAAACGAAAGGCCCTTCCCAAAGAGAAGCAGGGATTGTCATGTGCTAGAGATTTTTATTTTATTAAAAACATAAGTAAAATGATTTTAGGAGGTGATTGTTCATGTCAAGGAATGATAATAAAGTTGCTCTTTATATAGTATGACACTCCTCCCCACCTTTCTTTTGCAAAGAATGGCTAACCGAATCCTTAGGTGTCTGCCAACAATCTCATACCTTGGAGGAGTGCCTATTTATTTATTTATATTTTTTCATGTTATAATGGTATAACCAGATCTTTGCAAATTTAATGACAAGCATATGAAGCATGCAATTCGCAGTACTCAATTAGTATGGAAGATAACAAACGAAACTACTACTTCCTCATGAGCTAAAAGAGTGTCACAAAATGAGAAGTATTTTGAAGATTTTAAAGGTAGCAGATGAAAATTAACTTGGACTGGCGGTTACATACCACATATAGGTTGGTATGGTGGAAACATGTGGAAAACTTTTGTTTCTGCGAGTTGGATGCACGAGTAGAGCTCATACTCAGTACAAGTGAAGGCTAGGAATAGACTGGGAGAGATCATCAAGAGAGAAATTATACGTCATAAATGTATCCTTCATTTCTGATGTTCTATGTTGTTTTCTTGTTATTTGCTACATGTTTGCTATGCACTTTATTTCATTTTTATCGATTTCAGGGACTAACCTATTGACAAGATGCCACAAAGCCAGTTCCCTGTTTTCTGTTGTTTTTAGTTTCAGAAAAGTTGTTCTAGAAATATTCTCGGAACTGGAAAAGTTGAAGCCCAGAAGTTTTAGAATTCCCTAAGGTTGCACGGAGTCCCAAATAGGCCCGGGGGGCACAGCGGGTCCACACCATAGGGCAGCGCGCCCCCTGGCCACGCCTAGGGGTGGTGTGGGCCCCTCGGGCATCCACCGCCATCGCCCATTCGCCTATTTATTCCCCCTGATACGTCAACCCTAAAAATATACCACTTCTTCCCGAGAAGCACCCGAAGCCGCCGCCATCGTTAACCCGAGATCGGGAGGGTTCTGGAGCTGTCCCCCACAGCCTGCCGGGAGGGAAATTCATCACCGGAGGGGTCTACACCACCATGCCCGCCTCCGGAGTGACGAGTGAGTAGTTCATCCCTGTACTACGGGTCCATAGAAGTAGCTAGATGGTTGTCTTCTCTACTTTATGCCTCATGTTTAGATCTTGTGAGCTGCCTTACATGATCGAGATCATCTTATTGTAATGCTACATGTTGTGTTGGCTGGGATCCGATGAATGTTGAATGCTATGTCTTTTGATTATCAATCTAACATGTTATCTTCATGTATATGTTATTTATGATATTGCATGCTCTACGTTGTTAGTAGATGCTCTAGCCAAGTAGATACTAGTGACTCCAAGAGGGAGTATTTATGCTCGATAGTGGGTTCAAGCCTCCTTTTCATCTTTGCTGGAGTGACAGAAATGTGAAAGATGGAGGATGTGTTGTTACCATTAGGGAGAAAAAAACGATGTTTACTTTGTTTACATTACACACTTTGCTTACTGCGATTATCTGTTGCTTGCAACTTAATACCCAACATTTGTTCGGATGATATTCAGAGGGTGAATTATTAGTCATAGATGAAGTTTGATGACGGTCTATGTATTTTGTTGTAATGCCCGCATGAATCACATAGTAATCTTTATGTCATGCATATGCACTACGGTGCAACCTTCATTTCTATCAATTGCCCAGCTGTAATTTGTTCACCACACATGTTATTTATCTTCTATGGAGATACACCACTAGTGAACTGTGGACACCGGTCCATTTTCTCATACTGATAATACAACCACTTCAATTACTGTTTTGACAGAGCTGCTACTGTTTTCATATTGTTCTCATACTGTTTTCCACACCATACATTTAACCTCTTTGTGTTCAGCAAAACCGGTGAGATTGACAACCTCACTTCTTCGTTGGGGCAAAGTGATTTGATTGTGTTGTGTAGGTTCCACGTTGCTGCTCAACCGGTAGTGTGCCCTACCATCTCAACTTAATCAACCTTCTGAAGTTACTCCTTCCTCCTACTGGTCGATTCAACCTTGGTTTCTTTCTGAGGGAAACTTGCTACTACACTCTTCATACCTACCTCTTGGGGTCTCCAAACGAACGTGTGTTTACACGCATGAAGCACTTTTTTGGCGCCGTTGCCGAGGAGGAAGAGAATTTATGCAAGGTGAGTCTCTCACCTCCAATCATTTTTTTTCTTTGTTATTGTTTTTCTTTTTACTCGCTTTATCATGCTTGATATCAATGGGTGATTTCTTTGGGTCCATGGAAGAACAACAAAAATAGTATAAGGAACACCGCTTGTCACAAAAAGGGACACACTTATGGGAACAAATTAATAAATTGCATACCATTGCTAGAAACTTGTGCTCTACTTATAATGTCACTTATTGCTTTGATATCGTTGTTGTAGGAGGTATAAACATCTCCCTTTTCAATGTTACTATAATGAGAATCTTACCATCTCCTCACATGTTAAGGGAAATTATGACTTTGATGATGTGGAATAAATTGAGGAATTTATTGCTTGGAAGGGTGCATTCCAAATTGCCTATTTGCTTGAAAGTATTGATGATACACCTTATAAATATGAGATTTATGCTGAATCTGGAAGCTCATTGGATGAAAAATAGGAGGAGAGTGATGATCAAGAGGAGGAAGAATGGATCTACCCATGTCTAGCTCCCCATGATAGTAACTCTTTAACTCATAGTTGTGATGATCCTATTGATTCTTTTGAAATATCCCTTTTTGATGAAGTTGATACTTGCTATACTTGTAACCTTGATACTAATATGAATGAAACTTGTGAGAATGATATTGCTACTGCTATTTATCATAATCCATGCTACTTTGATAATTCCGATGATAATCCTCTATTTATTCCAACTATTGAGATGCATGATAATGAGGAAGTTTGTTTAGAAAATTTATATGATAATGTTATAGATGATGGTCCCATGTTACTTGAAGTTATAAATTATAATGCTACTGAAAATAGGATTGCTCTATTGTGTCCTATACCTAATAAGAGTGACCAATCATCTTGTTTTGTTATTTATAAAAGTGAGAAAAAAGAGGAGCTGATTTTTAATTTTGATCCCACTATTTTTTAGCTTGATATGAATTGTGTTCTTTTAGACTATGACAAACATGCTTTATGTGATAATTATGTTGTTGAGTTTGTTCATGATTCTACTAAAATTATTATGAGAGAGTTAAAAATGGTTGTAGGAATTTTGATGTTAGTAATACACCTATCTTTTTGTTGAAAGTCTTGAAGTTGCTCTTGTTCTACCTTCCCATGATTTCTAGTTTGAGCTTCTTTAATTTATTTCTTTACAAGATTCCTATGCATAGGAAGTGGGT
>JAPCYS010003992.1:0-37036 GCA_028641055.1 Alopecurus myosuroides
GTGACGCCCCGAGATCGGGCACTATGCAGATTTCAGCATTTCCGCCAAAATCCACATAATAACCGATTCCAGGTTTCCACTTGTGATAACATTACAACAGTTCACGAATATTCCGCAACAACAACAGAAAAGATATATACAAGACGACTCAAAAGAGTCAAGAATACAACTGATACAATACAAAGATCCAAATAACAGCGGAAGAAACAACATAGTGTCCGACTACGGACAAGATACAAATTGGACTAAGAGTCCTGAAGATAACCGATGGCGTCCAAATCCCTGCCCAGGCCAAGCCGGTGGGATTCCCAAGCTAACATCATCAGACTTCAAACCTGTTGACTGCAATCTGGAATATGCAGCCATGAAATGGATTCGTGGGTCAGTACTATTAAGTACTGGCAAGTGGATAACCCATACTCACAAGATACCAGCGTAACCAATCATCACAAGATACAAAAACTTTGGGTACAACGGAAGGAAGGGATTATTGCAAAGAAGCGGCAGCGGGCAGCACTAACAACTAAAGAGACGCGCTATAACTTCCGGCTAATAGAAAGGGATAAGAGAGCGTATCAGAACCAACTACAACTACTCACCAAATAATACCCATCCAGTGTTACCCCCTACTAAGGAAGCAACCCAAGGAAAACTCACACTGTTGATTAAGGTGACATTCATTTTTATGGTGAAAATAATACTATATTACTAGTCACGTTATTATCATTAGGTGTAAGTTGTCTGAGTACTTGTTAGCCAGCACTTTCACCAAGTCATCCATAACCGCGGACAACACGGCTTCTCTAGAAGATTCATCCATGCAGGGTGCGCTACAGTACCCGTACACACTCAAGCCACCAACTAAAACTCAGGTTGGCTCGACACGACCCAAACCGTCTCTACAACCCATCCTAGGAGCCACGGAGCTATATAAGGTCCCGGCCAGTCCGACCTAACCTAAGCGCAAGGGTGAAAACCACACCCCCCGGCACCACAGGCCTCGCCCTATATGCATCATGATCATCAACAGTAACCATGGGGGGCCCACCCATTCATGCATATGAGCAAATGGAACACCTAAACTAAGTGTGGCTCTTCGGACAAGCTACAAATCAGGTCTAAGTCGAGGGGGTCCCATACTACCTCCCGGATGCGGTTAGCGCGCTCATCATGGATCAATGGACAAGACCCTTTTCCTAGTTTCGACACTAGCAGGCCTCAAAACCACGCCGGGCCTCCTGCCGGTGCCTTATCATCAAATTATTATTACCCCAAACATTAACATGTTGTTGATTAAATTGAAACCCAACTATCAAACTAAACAGGTGATAAGACGGACAACAAGACTTGAGCGCAAACAACACTAAGCCTGCAACTATGACACGAGGGCCAACAAGGTAAACAAACAACAGCTAATAGGAAGTGGAAGGAAGGCTATATCATGGCTGCAAGGTAAACATATGATAGGATCGAGACACAAGCATCGAATCATAAGGCTAGAATAAAGGCAACGGGAAGAATCAGTAACAAGTGATGAAAGGCAGCCATAGGTAGCAAGTGAGTATACTTGCCTGAGATCCAGCAAGTAGAGGTATATCCGCAGAACTTGTCGTTTCTCACATCATCTCAACGTCCTATCCGCGAAGAAGCAACGAACTAGAACAAACACCGGATGCAACAATTACTTCTACGGCAAAAGATCCAGCATGATCAAGATATGGATGCATGACATGCGGGGATGCAACTTAACCAATTTAAGTTGAGACAAAAGCCCAACATTTAATTAGGAAGGTTTAAGTTATTTATCTAACCATCAATATTAAATGTTGTTTAGCATGGAAAACAAATAATAGATGAGCTAAACCAAATTAAATGGAATAGGGACCAATTTAATTGAGCACCCCAACACATTCCATGTTTGTTATTTAGGTGAACATGCACAACCCTAGTAAAATGCAATATGGAAGATGCAAACAAAGGCATGGATGGCATGAACAGATTAAGTGCATTTTTCTGGTATGAAAACATATTTTATTTGTTGGATTTGGAATTAAAATGAGCAAGTATCACATTAGCAATTTTAAATGCATTAAATAAATAATTAGTTGTTTTCAGCAATTTAACTTATTTAAAACAGAAAACAAATTTGATATTTGCAAAGTTCATGAAAAATGGGATGGAAAACATATTTTACATGTTGGAATTGGATTTGAATTGCCCAAGTTATGAATTTTGCAATTTAAAAGGTGTAATTAAAGTATTGAAATTGCACCAATTTTAATTAGGCAAAACAGTGAACAAATTTCATATTTGAAAAGTACAGGAAATTTGGAATGGAATACATATTTTACTTTTCAAAATTGGAGTTTAAATGAATTTGTTATGGACATTTGAATTTCAGGGACCTTGCTGTAATTTTCCAGGGACTTGGGTGTGAAGAGAAAATCCAGATCTGGATTCCAGATCCAGATCTACTCTGTGTACACAGCACAGAGGGGATAACAGGTGGGGCCGTGCCAACGTGGCGCTGGCATGGCATGGGTGCAAGTTGAGGTGGCCTCCGGGGTGGATGACAGCAGGGTCCCACCCGCGCACGTGGCAAGGGAAAAAAATGGGTGCGTTTTAATCGCGCGAGGGGGATTCGAACCCAGGACCTCGGGCGTGCGCTGAACGGGGCTAGCCACTGGGCTGCTGGCTCGGTTGTGATACAATACGCATCTGACGGAATAAGAAGGTAACCTTCGCGGTTAACTGAATTCGAACATCAAAGATTCAGGGACACAGAACGGGAGCAGAACGAGGACGATGGCGACCTGCAGCGGGTGGCGCTCGAAGACGGCCCTCACAGAGCAGCGGGAGAAAGGAGGGAGAGGGCCCGGAGGCGGGGGCTCACCGCGGGGCACCGGTGGAGTGGACGGGCTCGAGGAAGACACCCCGGACCTGACGGAGACGGTCACGGCAACAGTTGTTCGCCGGGGAGAAAACGGCGACGACGTGGCGCCCCTGATGCCTCCCCGCGCCGGCCAAGGAGACGGAGCCGACGAGGAACATGTAACACCTGGGGTGTTACCTGTTTGTTTTCTTTTTGCTTGCATCATCTGCATCCCATGAGCATTGCATTCTGTTTTTTCAAAACAACTCAAAATTCAAAAAACAATTTAAACTTTTCCCTTGCTCCAAGTTCCAATTTCAAAATTGCAAACTAAACCCCTTATTTTGTTTTGCAATAGTTTGAATTTGTTTTAATCCAATTGCTTGTTGATAAAATTTCCCTTTTATTAAAACCCAATGGCAAGTTCCAAAAATCCAAATCAACTCAATCTTATTTATCATATTTCAATATGGGTTTAAATATTAAAAATGTGGCAAACAAATTAAATCAAATAATGTTTGTGATTGTTTGAATTTGTTAAATAAAACTTTGCCTATTTTCAAAATTTCCCAAATCAAACCTTGTTTGAATTTCACCTAACACCTTTAAACCAAATTAAATATGCAAAATTATGAAACAATGATTAATTCTTGCTTTAATTATTTGTTCTGGAAAATTTCACAACTAAGGCCTAAAAGAAAAACCCTAAACCCTTCTCAATTGCCCTCTTTTATTCTTTACAAGAAATCAACTAATAGAAACATAAAAAAATAAAGCAAAGCACAAGGGCCAGCCCAACCCATCTTTCTTCCCCAAAATCCCTTTCCCTTTCTTCTCTCCTTCCTATTCTTTTCTTCAATGCAAAAAAAAAGTGAGAAAAGAAAAATAGAAAGAGAGGAGTGGGGAGGCAGGCCAGCCCACAGGGGGCAGCCCACCTACAACCCACCTCAGCCCGCTTACCTCTTCTTCCTCGTACGGACGAAGCAGAGAGGCTGGGACGTCGCTTTCATCCCCACCATGGACCCCCCCCCCTACACCTGCTCCCGAGCCCCTACAAATATCTAATCCGTGCCCTAGCCTAACCCTAGGCTTCCTCCTCCCCCCAGCCGCCGCACTCCTCTGTTCCTCTCCCTGCTAGTCTTTCTCTGAACTTAGATGAACCACCGTGAGCCACCTCTTCCTCCTCGTCGCGAGGACGACCTGGGCACCTCGAGGAGGATCTTTTCCCGGGAATGGAACCGGCTACCCACCATCTCTAAGTTCTGTGTAGGCGTCGTCGGCTGTTAGTGCCCGGAGCGCCGCCGCCGAGGACGTTTTCTTCCCCGTCGAGCAGTCCGCCCACCTCCTCTGTCAGGCGCAGCGCTGCCCTTTTCCCTTCCTCGACACGCACGGTAAGCCCTCGTCCGCCCTGGACCACGCCCCCCTGTTCCCCCTCCTTGCTCTGCGGGCGTGGCCTTCGTGCCACGCCGGGGTGCGCCGCCGAGCCCCTTTGATCTCTGCCCGACGTGCGGCAGTTGTTGTTCGCAGGCTGCCGTCAGTTTCGTCAGTGGCAATTGCACCTCAGCCGACCTGCTCAAGAAGAAACCATCCCTTTCTGAATCGCAACAGCAGCGACAGCGTAATGGTCCTGTTCCATCTCGCGCGGTGTACAGCTCCTGGGTTCGATCCCCAGGGAGCGCACCCTTTTCCCTCTTTTTTCCCACCGCGCGCGGGGGGTTGGGCCCCGCGGGTCATGGACCTGGCAGGCCACCTCAGCCGCACCAGCCTCGCTGTCACCCCGCGTGGCCCCGGGCCCGCGCGGCAGCCTCTGTGGCTGGGGTGCGCTTCGGTGCACCACCAGATCCAGATCTGGATCTGGCTAGTTTGCACCAAGCCCCCTGCGTATCTTTTTTTTTTTTTTCTTTTTCGCACCAAGCCCCTGTTCCAACGTTTCCTTCACAGTTAAGCCCTGCTTTTTACAGAACTAACCCTAAAATTCAAATGGCCATAATTTCTAATTTAAAAATCCAAATCATGCAAATTTTATATGTTTTCCAATCCAAATTTCCTGAACTTTTCAAATATCACATTTGTTTTCTGTTTTGAACTTTCAAAATGCAATTCAAATTTGAATTCAAGTAATTCAATTGTAATTTGCAACAATCATAAATAATTCATACAATTCCAAATAAGGCAAATAAAATATGTTTTCAATACCATTTTAAATAACCTATTCAAATATAATTTTTGTTTTCTGGTTTGAATAATTTAAATTGCCTAAACAATTTAAACCTTGTTTAATTCAATTAAAACTTGTTTTATATTGTTTAATTCATAACTAAATAATCCAAAGTCCAATTTCAATATGTGAAACATGTAATCCAACTAAAATTTGATGTTCTTTTCAAATATCAACTTTGTTATTTGTTTTGAATATTTTAAGTGGTTGAAAACAACAAATACTTGTGTGTTCCCTTTAAGGCACCCAAAATTTCCCTAAGTTAATAATAAAATTCTAAATTGCTACACCCTATTTTAAATTGGTTCTATTGTTGTTATTTTGCTGTTTTCCTCATCCATGCATCATGCTAATCCACTTTCATATGATGATTAGTTGTAAAACAATTAATTCAACCATAATTCATGGGCTTTCCATATGCAATCCAATGCATATGGGTCCATTTAAATTTGTTTATCTTGTCAACTAGTTTACCTTGATGCATCTTTAAACTTGTCATGCATCCATATCTTGATCATGCTGGATCTTTTGCCGTAGTAGTAATTGTTGCATTCCGGTGTTTGTTCGAGGTTCGTTGCTTCTTCCCGGATAGGACGTTGAGATGATGTGAGCAACGACAAGTTCTGCTACCTTGCGGGATCTCAGGCAAGTATACTCACTTGCATGCCATATGGCTGCCTTTCATCACTTGTTACCGATTCTTTCCGTTGATTCTTTTCTGCTAGCCTTAGTGGTAGTTGTTTCTGTTACGAAACATGAATCCCTTAACCTTGATATTGCCTCACCTCCATACCTACAGCCTTTGTTTGTGCCTGTTCCTATCTAGCATGATTAGAGTTGCTTTTGCTCGAGCCTGTTGTCGGTTACTTTTTTTACTATCGTACTATTATTGTTGTTACCGTTCCGGGGGCTCGAAATATTAAACAATCAATCCTGTTAATGCTACTGTTAATAATAAATTTGATGATAAGCACCGGCGGGAGGCCCAGGGTGGTTTTGAGGCCCGCTAGTGTCGACCCCCTAATTAGGAAAAGGGTCTTGTCTACTGATCCATGATGAGCGCACTACCCGCATTTGGGGAGTATGGGCTCCCCCTCAGTTTGACTCGATTCGCATCTCGTCCAAATCGCCGTACTAGTTCGGGCTTTCCATTTGCTGCATGCATGATCTTGCGAGCCCTTGGCGCCCGGGTGGAACTTTCGTAGTCGGCATTTAGGGCGGCGTGGTCTTCCAGTGCTATGAGGGTCCCCTTTTCTTCGTGGGGCTCGATTAGCGCGCACGCACAGCACGCGGTGCTTTGGGCTTGATGCGAAGAAGGGTTGGATTGTGTTGAGTGCCCCGCTTGGTGGAGTGGCTCCATCTGGCGGGATATTCATGAGTGTCGGTTACTTTGGTGCACCCCTGCAGGGTAAATCTTCTCGAGAAGCCGTGTTTTCGCGGTTATGGACTACTTGGTGAAAGTACTGGCTAACAAGTACTCAGGACAACTTCAACATAATGATCAATTATGTTTCACCAAGGATTAATAACTTGACTAGTAATAGGTTATTCACACAATAACTTGACATCTCTAATACCACGGTGTGAGTTATCCTCGGATTGCTTCTTCGGATAAGGGGCGAGATCCAGGATGGGTTTGTTTGACGTTATCTTTCAGTTGGTTACAATCCTCGATCTTATCTCCTTTCTGATAGTTGGAAGTAATAGAATCTCTGTAGTTGGTTAGTGCAGCCTGCTGTCAATTATTTGCAATAACCCTTCCTTTCCGTTAATCCTAAAGTATTTTGTATCTTGTGATGACTGGCTACGCCGGGGTAACTTGTGAGTATGGGCTTTATCCCACTTGCCAGTACTTAACCGTACTGACCCACGAATCTCTTTCGTGGCTGCATATTCAATATTGCAGTCAACAGGTTTGAAGTCTGACGACGTTAGCTTGGGAATCCTCGGCTTGGCCTGGGCAGGGATTGGACGCTCTCGGTTATCTTCAGGACTCTTAGTCCAATTTGTATCTCGTCCGTAGACGGACGTTATGTTGTTTTCTTCGCTGTTATTTGGATCTTTGTAATGTATCAGTTGTATCCCTGACTCGTTTGAGTCATCTTGTAAATCTCTTTCTGTTGTGGTTGTGGATTATTCGTGAACTGATGTAATGTTATCACAAGTGGCAACCTGGAATCGGTTATTATGTGGATTTTGGCGGGAATGCTGAAATCTGCATAGTGCCCGATCTCGGGGCGTCACAAAATGGTATCAGAGCCTTGGTTCCGATTCCCGATATTGTTTCGATACGAATGGTTATCGAAGCAACGGGTCCGCAAAGCCTGTAGGTTAACCTCGCTAACGGTCGTGTTTCTAGGGTGTCAAAACTATTTCTGCTAAACTATTTTGGAAAAAACATCTCAATAGGATTCTTGTTTTCTCCTTATCTCTATTCTATTTCCCTCCCATCTTATCTGTTTTGGAGTCTACTCTCGTACTCAATCTTTCAAAGTGCTAGGATCCCACGTGGGTGGACGTTTTCTGAGCCCTTAACCTAATAGGTTCGAGCATCGGAAGATTCCTGGTGGAAGACTATCGTCATCACTCCCAGCAAGAATCCTTGTTAGTGTGGTGTCGAGGAGATCAACTGGAAGCATGAAGAATCGTTAGTTGAACTTCTTTCCCTCCGGGTTAGCGGGTGGATTGCGAGGGCGCAATCCCTTGTTAGTGGTGTCGTCTGTAACACCTGGGGTGTTACCTGTTTGTTTTCTTTTTTGCTTCATCTGCATCCCATGAGCATTGCATTCTGTTTTTTCAAAACAACTCAAAATTCAAAAAACAATTTAAACTTTTCCCTTGCTCCAAGTTTCCAATTTCAAAATTGCAAACTAAACCCTTATTTGTTTTGCAATAGTTGAATTTGTTTTAATCCAATTGCTTGTTGATAAAATTTTCCCTTTATTAAAACCCTAATGGCAAGTTCCAAAAATCCAAATCAACTCAATCTTATTTATCATATTTCAATATGGGTTTAAATATTAAAAATGTGGCAAACAAATTAAATCAATAATGTTTGTGATTGTTTGAATTTGTTAAATAAAACTTTGCTATTTTCAAAATTTCCCAAATCAAACCTTGTTTGAATTTCACCTAACACCTTTAAACCAAATTAAATATGCAAAATTATGAAACAATGATTAATTCTTGCTTTAATTATTTGTTCTGGAAAATTTCACAACTAAGGCCTAAAAGAAAAACCCTAACCCTTCTCAATTGCCCTCTTTTATTCTTTACAAGAAATCAACTAATAGAAACATAAAAAAATAAAGCAAAGCACAAGGGCCAGCCCAACCCCATCTTTTCTTCCCCAAAATCCTTTTTTCCCTTTCTTCTCTCCTTCCTATTCTTTTCTTTCAATGCAAAAAAAAAGTGAGAAAAGAAAAATAGAAAGAGAGGAGTGGGGAGGCAGGCCAGCCCACAGGGGGCAGCCCACCTACAACCCACCTCAGCCCGCTTACCTCTTCTTCCTCGTACGGACGAAGCAGAGAGGCTGGGACGTCGCTTCATCCCCACCATGGACCCCCCCCCCCTACCTCACCTGCTCCCGAGCCCCTACAAATATCTAATCCGTGCCCTAGCCTAACCCTAGGCTTCCTCCTCCCCCCAGCCGCCGCACTCCTCTGTTCCTCTCCCTGCTAGTCTTTCTCTGAACTTAGATGAACCACCGTGAGCCACCTCTTCCTCCTCGTCGCGAGGAGACCTGGGCACCTCGAGGAGGATCTTTTTCCGGGAATGGAACCGGCTACCCACATCTCTAAGTTCTGTGTAGGCGTCGTCGGCTGTTAGTGCCGGAGCGCCGCCGAGGACGTTTTTTCCCGTCGGAGCAGTCCGCGCCACCTCCTCTGTCAGGCGCAGCGCTGCCCTTTTCCCTTCCTCGACACGCACGGTAAGCCCTCGTCCGCCCTGGACCACGCCCCCTGTTCCCCCTCCTTGCTCTGCGGGCGTGGCCTTCGTGCCACGCCGGGGTGCGCCGCCGAGCCCTTTGATCTCTGCCCGACGTGCGGCAGTTGTTGTTCGCAGGCTGCCGTCAGTTTCGTCAGTGGCAATTGCACCTCAGCCGACCTGCTCAAGAAGAAAACCATCCCTTTCTGAATCGCAACAGCAGCGACAGCGTAATGGTCCTGTTCCATCTCGCGCGGTGTACAGCTCCTGGGTTCGATCCCCAGGGAGCGCACCCTTTTCCCTCTTTTTTCCCACCGCGCGCGGGGGGTTGGGCCCGCGGGTCATGGACCTGGCAGGCCACCTCAGCCGCACCAGCCTCGCTGTCACCCCGCGTGGCCCCGGGCCCGCGCGGCAGCCTCTGTGGCTGGGGTGCGCTTCGGTGCACCACCAGATCCAGATCTGGATCTGGCTAGTTTGCACCAAGCCCCCTGCGTATCTTTTTTTTTTTTTTTTTTTCGCACCAAGCCCTGTTCCAACGTTTCTTCACAGTTAAGCCCCTGCTTTTTACAGAACTAACCCTAAAATTCAAATGGCCATAATTTCTAATTTAAAAATCCAAATCATGCAAATTTTATATGTTTCCAATCCAAATTTCCTGAACTTTTCAAATATCACATTTGTTTTTTTTTGAACTTTCAAAATGCAATTCAAATTTGAATTCAAGTAATTCAATTGTAATTTGCAACAATTCATAATTCATACTAATTCCAAATAAGGCAAATAAAATATGTTTTCAATACCATTTTAAATAACTATTCAAATATAATTTTTGTTTTTGGTTTGAATAATTTAAATTGCCTAAACAATTTAAACCTTGTTTAATTCAATTAAAATTGTTTTATATTGTTTAATTCATAACTAAATAATCAAAGTCCAATTTAATATGTGAAACATGTAATCCAACTAAAATTTGATGTCTTTTCAATATAAACTTTGTTATTTGTTTTGAATATTTTAAGTGGTTGAAAAACAAATAAATTGTGTGTTTCCCTTTAAGGCCCAAAATATTTCCCTAAGTTAATAATAAAATTCTAAATTGCTACACCCTATTTTAAATTGGTTCTATTGTTGTTATTTTGCTGTTTTCCTCATCCATGCATCATGCTAATCCACTTTCATATGATGATTAGTTGTAAAACAATTAATTCAACCATAATTCATGGGCTTTCCATATGCAATCCAATTGCATATGGGTCCATTTAAATTTGTTTATCTTGTCAACTAGTTTACCTTGATGCATCTTTAAACTTGTCATGCATCCATATCTTGATCATGCTGGATCTTTTGCCGTAGTAGTAATTGTTGCATTCCGGTGTTTGTTCGAGGTTCGTTGCTTCTTCCCGGATAGGACGTTGAGATGATGTGAGCAACGACAAGTTCTGCTACCTTGCGGGATCTCAGGCAAGTATACTCACTTGCATGCCATATGGCTGCCTTTCATCACTTGTTACCGATTCTTTCCGTTGATTCTTTTCTGCTAGCCTTAGTGGTAGTTGTTTCTGTTACGAACCCATCACATGAATCCCTTAACCTTGATATTGCCTCACCTCCATACCTACAGCCTTTGTTTGTGCCTGTTCCTATCTAGCATGATTAGAGTTGCTTTTGCTCGAGCCTGTTGTCGGTTACTTTTTTTACTATCGTACTATTATTGTTGTTACCGTTCCGGGGGCTCGAAATATTAAACAATCAATCCTGTTAATGCTACTGTTAATAATAAATTTGATGATAAGGCACCGGCGGGAGGCCCAGGGTGGTTTTGAGGCCCGCTAGTGTCGACCCCCTAATTAGGAAAAGGGTCTTGTCTACTGATCCATGATGAGCGCACTACCCGCATTTGGGGAGTATGGGCTCCCCCTCAGTTTGACTCGATTCGCATCTCGTCCAAATCGCCGTACTAGTTCGGGCTTTCCATTTGCTGCATGCATGATCTTGCGAGCCCTTGGCGCCCGGGTGGAACTTTCGTAGTCGGCATTTAGGGCGGCGTGGTCTTCCAGTGCTATGAGGGTCCCCTTTTCTTCGTGGGGCTCGATTAGCCGCACGCACAGCACGCGGTGCTTTGGGCTTGATGCGAAGAAGGGTTGGATTGTGTTGAGTGCCCCGCTTGGTGGAGTGGCCGCTCCATCTGGCGGGATATTCATGAGTGTCGGTTACTTTGGTGCACCCCTGCAGGGTAAATCTTCTCGAGAAGCCGTGTTTTCCGCGGTTATGGACTACTTGGTGAAAGTACTGGCTAACAAGTACTCAGGACAACTTCAACATAATGATCAATTATGTTTCACCCAAGGATTAATAACTTGACTAGTAATAGGTTATTCACACAATAACTTGACTCATCTCTAATACCACGGTGTGAGTTATCCTCGGATTGCTTCTTCGGATAAGGGGCGAGATCCAGGATGGGTTTGTTTGACGTTATCTTTCAGTTGGTTACAATCCTCGATCTTATCTCCTTTCTGATAGTTGGAAGTAATAGAATCTCTGTAGTTGGTTAGTGCAGCCTGCTGTCAATTATTTGCAATAACCCCTTCCTTTCCGTTAATCCTAAAGTATTTGTATCTTGTGATGACTGGCTACGCCGGTAACTTGTGAGTATGGGCTTTATCCCACTTGCCAGTACTTAACCGTACTGACCCACGAATCTCTTTCGTGGCTGCATATTCAATATTGCAGTCAACAGGTTTGAAGTCTGACGACGTTAGCTTGGGAATCCCTCCGGCTTGGCCTGGGCAGGGATTGGACGCTCTCGGTTATCTTCAGGACTCTTAGTCCAATTTGTATCTCGTCCGTAGACGGACGTTATGTTGTTTTCTTCCGCTGTTATTTGGATCTTTGTAATGTATCAGTTGTATCCCTGACTCGTTTGAGTCATCTTGTAAATCTCTTTTCTGTTGTGGTTGTGGATTATTCGTGAACTGATGTAATGTTATCACAAGTGGCAACCTGGAATCGGTTATTATGTGGATTTTGGCGGGAATGCTGAAATCTGCATAGTGCCCGATCTCGGGGCGTCACAGAACATGCCACGGTTCCATTCCCGCCGGAACTGTGGCCTGGCGACGATCGTAGCGGCAGCGCCATGGCCTCAAACTCCCGGCCATGGTGGCTGTTCTACGGGTTCAGAAAAATTCAGAGAGAATTTGGGGAAGCACAGAGAAAAGGAAAAGAGGAGGGTGGCGGTGGAGATGGGGAAGAGAGGAGGAGGAGTTAGGGTTTGGAGCTCCCGGGGCGGCTTTAAGGTGGGGAGGAGCAGGTGGGGAGGGGACCATGGTGGGGGAGGGGACAGCGACAGGAGGTCTCCTGCGTGTTCGTCCGTACGGGGAAGAAAGGAGGGTGGGCTGGGTGCTGCGAGTTGGGCTGGGGTTGTAGGTGGGCCAATGGCCTGCCTCCCCCAGCTCTGTTTTTATTATTATTATTATTTTTGTAGAAAGAGAAAAGATGGAAAAGAAGGGGGTTTTTGGATTTCAAAAATTATGGGGATAATTTTTATGGGTTCATTATTGCAAATGCCCAGTTGCACCGCTTTTAGTTTTTGAAATTTTCAAATATTGGTGAAGATTTGAATTTGATTGAAATTTGGGTGAATTTTTAAGTTGGATTGAATTTTTGAGTTGGTTTGCAAACAAAGGTGCTATGGATGCATGATGCAATGCAATGCAAAAAGGGAAAACAAGCAATTCTACTTTGGGGGGAAATCCCCCGGGTGTTACAGCCCAAAAGTGTGAATCACCTGGTTTCCACATAACCTGTGATACTGCTTTCGAACCTATGTATTTACGTTTCAGGAGGGTCTGCCATACGCCATCTTTGGTTAGTAGTTTAAAAATCCATTTACCAAGTAGTGCTGAATTCTTGACTTGCAGGTCATGAATACTGAGCCCCCCGGTCTCGTGGAAGACAAACTACATCCCATCTGGCCAATCGATATTTCTTTTTCTCGTTGTCACCCTTCCAAAAGAATCTAGATCGGAAATAATCCATTTTTTTAAGACTCCTTTAGGGAACTGGAAGAATGATATCATATACAGTACCATATTAGTTAGGACTGAATTACTGAGTACCAGTCGTCCACCAAGTGACAACAATTTGCCTTTCCAGCTAGCAAGCCTTTTCTGCAGACGCTCTTCGACTTGGCTCTATTCTGCATTAGTCAATCTCCTATAATGTATTGGTATTCCCAAATACTTAATAGAAAACTGGCCTTGCTCGCAACCGAATAGCTCGGTATACTGTGCAACTGCATCTTGGGCCTCACCAAAGCAAAACAATTCACTTTTATGGAAATTGATTTTTAATCCGGATAGTTGCTCGAACACCGAAAGAATTAATTTCAGATTCGCTGCTTTCTCCAAATCGTGTTCCATAAATAGGATTGTGTCATCTGCATATTGAAGGATAGACAATCCCCCATCGACTAGATGTGGAATTACTCCCTCAATTAGGCCACTTTCCTTGGCTCGATCAATCATGATCGCTAACATATCAGCCACAATATTAAACAATACGGGCGATAGCAGATTAACTTGTCTCAAGCCTTTCTTAGTTTGGAAGTATCGGCCAACATCATCATTGACTTTGATAGCCACACTACCTCCAACTACAAAACTGTGAACTAGGGAGCACCACTCCTCTGAAAATCCTTTCATTCTCAGCGTCTGTTGAAACTCCCAATTCACTTTATCATAGGCCTTTTCAAAGTCTATTTTAAGAATTACCCCATTAAGCTTTTTCGTGTGCAGCTCATGTACGGTTTCGTGTAAAGTCACAACCCTATCTAGGATATTCCTACCCTGCATAAAAGCAGTCTGTGTAGGTTTTACCACATGGTCTGCCACTGAATTCAGCCTAACAGTTGCAACCTTTGTAAAGATTTTGAAACTAACGTTAAGAAGGCAGATTGGTCGGTACTGTTGTATCTTTTCTGCGTTCAAAACCTTAGGTAACAAAACGGTTTCCCCAAAATTAAGGCGATACAACTCCAGATGTCCACTGTGTAAGCAACCAAACATCTCGATGAGATCATATTTAATGATCTCCCAAAAATGCTGATAGAACTCCGCCGGACAACCATCTGGGCCAGGTGCCTTATTATGTTCCATTTGGAATATCGCCTTCTTTATCTCCTCTTCAGAGAAGGGAGCATTAAGGAAAGCGTTGTCTTCCATAGAAACTTTGGGAATATCATCTGTGCGGCTCTCATCCATGGTAATATTACCCATTTCAGGAGCCCCAAACAGATCTTTGTAGAACTTTGTGATATAGGCCTTGAGATACTCTTGTCCCTCAAAGAGACCTTCATCCTGATGGAGACAGTGAATCCGTTTTTTCCTATGTCTGCCATTGGCAACATTATGAAAATACCGGGTATTCGAATCTCCCTCGAGAATGAATTGAGCTTTCGATCTCTGATACCATTTGAGTTCCTCCTCTCGCAACATTTGTGCTACTTTCGCATTGGATTAACTTTTAAGTTCAATCTCTTGCGAAGATAACAACCTAGTTTCTGCGAGTCGGTCTAACTCATCGATAATGGAACAAAGACGCTCTTTCTCCTTCTTTAGCATCCCGGTCGTATGTCTCGCCCAACCATGGAGATATTTACGCAAATTGCGCATTTTATTATTCCATCTCCGTATTGGGTAATCCCCTAAGACCGGTTTGTGCCAGACTTTCTTAACTAGTTCATCAAAACCATCACGCAAAAACCAACCTAGTTCAAATTTGAACTGTGTCTGGCCTTGTGGTCTTGATGTTCCAGTTGAGAGAAGAAGGGGGGCATGGTCCGATAGAGACTCAATACGTTCGAGAGCACGTACCGTTACCAAAGGGAACTTATCTTCCCAATCGGTACTCATTAATACGCGATCTAGCTTTCCGTATGTAGGCTCCGGCAGACTATTTGCCCAGGTGAACTATCGTCCGGTCATATAAACCTCTCTCAAATCCAGGCTATCAATGACAGCGTTGAACTAGAAAGGCCAATGACCGTCAAACCTTCCCCGGCTTTTCTCATGTGGAAATTATTAGCAAATTAAAATCACCACCAATTAAAATTGGATGTGGATTATTATTCGCCAAGTTAACCAGCTCACGTAGAAAAGCCTCCTTAAACTCTTCCTGGGAAGCACCATACACAGCAACCAAGCTCCATACGAAATTGTCAGCACGGTTATGGAGGTGTAATTTAATATGAAAATCACCATCCGACCTTGCTAACACATCAAAGGAGTCAGTTTTAACGCCTAGTAAAATGCCACCCGACCTACCACGGGGAGGAATAGAGTGCCAAGTGAAGTCGATACCCCCTGAAAGGCGGTTCAGAACGCTCACTGGAAAATCTCTCCTCCCCGATTCGGAGATAGCCACAAACTCCAATTTGTGATCCCTGACATATTGTGCAATATTCAAGTGTTTAGCCAAGTCTCCAAGACCTCTGCTATTAGTGAATAAGCCAATCATCGGGAAACTATTGGGTTTTTAGGCGGTCTCTCAGAATTCCGCGGTGAGTACTTTCTTTTTTGTTTGGCGGTTTTGGATTTCCGGCCGGATGCATACAGATCAAATAAAGATCCTAGCCCTTCCTCATCATCCATCCCCACCTCAGTCACTTCCCCCACAAGATGTGATAAAAGCTGTCCATCCGAAGAGGCATACGCTGAATCATCATCCATGTGTGGGATGTCCACCTTTGGAGAAGCACTCGGAATTAACGTTAAACGATCAAATTCCATGTGCTTCAACGCGTTGGTGGACAACGTGATCTCCTTATCATTCTTTCCCAAAGAAACACCAACGACACCTAGACTAGAGGATAACTTGGTATTTGAAAAAGAAAGAAAAGATTTAAGATTAGAGCTCATACCCTTTGATGAAGAGGAGAACATTGCCGATTTCCGCCGCATGGCCTTGGTCATCGCATCCTCATCAGTTGAGGAAGCCCCGTCCGCCGCGACGGCATGACGAGCGCTACGTCTCGGACCCTCTTTAGGTTGTCCCTTAGCCTCGGTGAAGGGCGCCATGGCGGAGGGAGGCAATGGCGAAGAAGATGCCCCCCCGTCCACCATGTCCTCTGTGACCGTGCCAGGTACCGTATCATCCATACCACTCCTAGAATGGGAGGATGGAATCAACGGCGCCAACACACTCCGCTCGGTCTGCACTGTCCGCGCCGCAACAGCTACGGCCTCCCGTGTCGGAGTCGTCGCCACAGTAGCCGTCGGTGGGGGCCCTCCCGTCGCCAGCGCTCGGCCAGGAGACGCAGGGGACGCCCCCAGCCCAACATCGCCATGCGCAGCACGCAGCAGCCCACCGCACAGCCCATTCGCCGCCGGCGCTGCGCAGCAGGTCGTCTCCCGCGGTCCAACAGCGGCTGCCCGGCCACCATCGCCATCTGACGCCTGGGCGGCGAATAGAGGCGCCTCGCCCAGCCCGGTGGATCGCAGCCCACCTGGCGTGTACGCCTCTTGCACGTCGCCGCCATCTGCCTCCTGTGCGACGGATAGGCGCTCCTCGCCCATCCCGACGGACAGCAGCCCACCCGGCGTGCACTCCTCCACCTGCACGTCACTGCTGACAGGTAGCGCGCCGATAGGTGACGCCAGGGCGGCAGACTGGGTGGCACCTGCACCCTAAAGCCCGGTAGCAGACGCCGGACTCAACGACACCACCTCCTTAGACAGCGAGGCAATGAAACCGCCTGAAGACTGCAAAGAACCTAGAATCTCTTTTCCCCTAGGAGTGGTAGGAGACAAATTAATTGGAGTTAGCGCATAATTCTTCAGCAGCTCCAACGCCTATGTACGGACAACATCAGCACCATCGGTAGAAGGGGACGGATCAATAGCCATGTTTGACGCCCCCCCCCCCCCCCCCCCGCGTCACCTTCCGGAGCAGCGGCAGAGTTATGCACATCAGCATCTCGAACCCCTCGAGAGGAGGACTCCGAAGGCACCTTCAGATCCCACATGTACGGCACAAAATCTGGCTCTGGCTCGAAATCCTCAGGATCTGGGCGGAAAGTGAAACCATAGCCTTTTAAACGCAGCACCCCATCAGTGTTTGTATATGGCCCCACCTCATCCACCTTATTGAACACCTCGTCATCTGACAGCGCCATTCTCAATTGGACAATACCCCTGCGACGTAGTGCCAAAAGGTCCACATCTAGAGTGATACCGATGAGAGAACCAACCGCCCAAAGACCTAGTAAGTGTCTCAACGGATTTGGTACCCCCTCGACATGCACCCACTTCTGCTCGAACTCCAGCTTTGGCTCAATGTCCTGGGGCATCCAGTTACTGAACAGCAACCTCGTAGACTGAGATGGTATCCCAATGTAACATCCCAAGTATGAAAAACTCCTTTAGAATGTTTGCTTTTTGTTAAATTATGTTTTGCATCATGACATCATAATCATTGCAATTGTTTTGCTTTGTTTTCCAATTGTTTTCCTTTGTTTTCCTTTGTTTTCCCTTGTTTTTCTATTTGAATTTCAAACCAAATTTCAAATTTTGTTTCATACTTGTTCTGTTACAAATTTTCAAATGAAAATTTCAAACCCAAACATCAATTTGTTTCCATTAAAGTTGGAAGATCAAACCATTAACTTGCTTAAGTTAAATAATTTAATTAATTCAAATTTCATTCAAAATTCAATTAATTTTCCAAACAACAACCATTTTGAAATTTATGAAAATTACAAAACACTCCAATCATTTGTTTCAAATAAACTTGAAATTAAAAACTTTTAAATTGCTTAAGTTCAATTATTCATTTAATATCAATTTCACTCAAATTCAAATAAAATACAAACAGCAACAAAATTTAAAATTTTTGGAAAACAAAAGTTGCACAATGTTGCTGTTACCATAAATAAACTATACCAAAATTTTCCTAAATTTTTCTAACCTAAAACTACCCTTTTCAGCAAAAAAAAAAACAGAACAGAAAAACAAAAACAAAAAAAAAATAGCGCAGAGGGGAGAGGCAGGCCAGTGGGCTGAGCCCAGCCCACCAGCACGGCCTGGTACCTCCCCCCTCGTCCCTTACTTGTACGGCGACCATCCGCTCTGCCCACGTCGGCAGTACGACGGATGGGACGGCCGGGAGACGCCCTCCTCCTCCTTTTAAGCTCGAGCCCGAGCTCCTCTCTGCCCTAGCTCCCTCCTCCACCTCTCTCCCTCGCAGCGCCGTCGTTTTTCCCCTTCTCCTCCCTCCAGAGCTCCCTGTTCTGAACCGCACCACCGCCACCACTCTGACCCTCCGGCGATCGCCCCGCCAATGGCTCTCCTTCCCTCTGGTTAGCAGCGGGAATCGACTCCCCACTGTTCCCTCTACCTCCTCGACACCGCAGCGAGCACGTGGAGGGCCTGCAACGCCGCCGTCATCCTCGCTGTCGCCGCCGTCGACAGTCGCCGTCGAGCCTCTGCTTCCTCTTCCACGGCGGTGAGCATCGCTCCCTCTCTCTGTTCTCCTCCTGCACGCACGACGCGCACCCACAGCACCCTAGCACACCCGCACGAGCATCAGCAGGAGAGCAGCAGCCGCCGTCGACGATCGGTGCCTCGCCGTGGTTCAGTCAACTGAATAAAATTCAGTTTCGTCAGTTAGCACACGCTAACTGGACGTTATCCTCCCTCGCGCTCCTTTACTGTCAACAAACGCGCAACAGCACAGTGGCAACGCACCGCGCATGCAAGCGATCGGTCGTGGGTTCGATCCCCCCTCGCGGATTAAACCCAAACTTTTTCGCAAGGAGCGCTGACAGGTGGGGCCCCCTGTCAGCGACTCCGCACGCCACCTAGACGCCACCGTTGCCCAGGGCCCCCTCGTCAGTGGCCCAGGCTGGGCCACTGCGAGGTGTAAATCGTTTGGCCTTTTTCTTTTAAGTTTCAGTCCCTGTTTTATTTACAGAATAGTCCCTGGTTTCAAAATGCAAATATCTTTTGAATTTCAACTTCAAATAAAATAAATAAAATATTGTATTCTGTACCAAATTCAATTCTTACATGTTAAAACCTTTGTTTTCTGTTTTGAACATTTCAAATTGTTTCAAATTTTCAAATTCAAACAACTCATTTCAAATTTGGTTAATTTCATAATAATTCAAACTTAATTCAAATATCACATATAAATATGTTTTCCATGCCAAATTAAACCACCATTTCAAATATAAACTTTGTTTCATGTTTTGAATAATTAAATTGGGTTAAATAATTTAAACCTTGTTTAAATCATTTAAAATTGCTAAATTCATAACTGGTCAAATTAAATTCTTTTTGAACATAAACTATGTTTTCAAACCAGAAAATTAACCTTTCCAAATGAATTTTAATTAATGTTTTGAACAAATAAAAATTCAAATAAATTCATAATTTCATTAAATTCATTTAAATCTTGTTTAAACTTGTTTAATTCATAATTAAATCATTCTAATTCCTTTTTCAACAAATGAAACATGTATTCCACCTAAAATTTTGTGTTCTTTCCAAATATGAATTTTGTCATCTATTTTTGAACAATTAAAATTGGTGAAAACAACAAATTCTTGTGTAACTCCTTTAAGAAGCAAATTTTCATAACTTAATAAATAAAATTCCAAACTTGGAAACTTCATTTCAAATTGAAGCTATTGTTGTTTTCTTTATGTTTTCCTCATCCGTGCATCATGCTAATCCACTTTCACATGTTGTTTAGTTGTAGATCATCTAAACCAACCTAATTCATGGGCTTTCCATATGCAATCCAAATTGCATATGGGTCCATGTAAACATGTTATCATGTCAACTAGCTTATTTTGATGCATCAATTATATTTCCATGCATCATCCCATGATTGTGCATTATGCCATGTTATTGATTGTTTGTCTCTCTGCGTTGTTTGTTTGCTTCTTCTCGAATAGACGACGACGTTGAGACAGACGAGGTTTACGACACTACTTCTGAGGAGTTAGCCCACTACCAGGCTACTGAGTTTGCAGGCAAGTATTCACTCACATGAACCATTGTGTTCCTTTCCACACTGGATATCGATACTTTCCGTTGTCTATTCTGCTAGCCTTAAGATTCGTTGCTTGTGTTCGATCCTATCACATGTTATCCTGTAACCCTGATATAGCCTCACCTCCACACCTATAACCCCATTGCTTGTTGCCTGTTCTTACTAGCATGCTTAGGGTTGTTTATGCTTGAGTCTGTTGTCCGTTATTTATATTACCATATTAGTTATGTTCTGGGGCTCGATGTTTAAACAATCAACCTGTTAATGTTTGAGGTAATGCTAATTTGATGATAAGGCACCGGCAGGAGGCCGGGTATGGTTTTGAGGCCTGCTAGTGTCGACCCTAATTAGGAAAAGGGTCTTGTCTACTGATCCATGCCGAGCGCACTATCCGCATGTGGGAAGCGTGTATGGGCGCCCCCCTCAATTTGATTCGATTCGCATCTCGTCCAAATCGCCTCATTTAGTTCGGGTTTTCCATTTGCCGCACGCATATGCAGGTACGAACCCGAGGCCAGGGTGGAAACTTTTGTAGTCGGCATTTAGGGAGACACGTTCTTAGAGTGCTATGAGGGTCCCCTTTTCTTCGTGGGGCTTGATTAGCCGTGCGCTCAATTGCACGGGGTTCTTTGGGCTTGATGCGAAGAAGAGTTGGGTTGTGTTGAGTGCCTCGCTTGGTGGGTTTGATCCCCGTATGGCGGGGTATTCTTACGTGTACGGCCAAATTGGTGCATCCCTGCAGGGTTAAATCTTCTCGAGAAGCCGTGTTGTCCGCGGTTATGGATGACTTGGTGAAAGTACTGGCTAACAAGTACTCAGACAACTTACACCTAATTAATGATAACCTGACTAGTAACAGTCTTATTGACACAATAACTGGAACCTTCACTAATCCAACTGTGTGAGTTATCCTCGGATTGCTTCTTTGGATAAGGGGCGAGATCCAGGATGGGTTTGTTTGAGGATAGTGGTAGTTGGTTACGATACGCTATCTTATCCCCTTCTTTTAGCCGGAAGTTGTAGCGTGTTTCTGTAGTTGGTTAGAGCAGCCTGCTGCCGCACTTTTGTATCACCTATTCTTCCGTTGAACCCAAAGCATCTGTACTTGGTGTTGCCGGGTACACTTTGGTATCTTGTGAGTCTTGCTTGCCAGTACTTGTCTGTACTGACCGCTTTGGGGCTGTGGTTTCCGCAGACTACGTTTCCGAGGATCCCCATGGTGGCTACTACGTGGAGTACGACGAGGCTGTTGACGAGTAGATAGCGGACCCGGGCAGGATCCGAGACATCGTGGATGGGCTCCGTCTTTTCGTTTCCGGCCTCTTAGGCCTATTTGGATCTTGTCTATACTCAAACACTTTGGATGCTTCCGCTGTGATGTAATGATGAATTGTTGGGACATGTGTCCTCTGGATGATTGTATTTGCTATCTCTGCTCTAGTGAGAGCTATTTGTAACTTATTTCAATCTTTTGTGTCTTAGAGATATGTTGTGATATCACTAGTTCAAATGCCGTTGACGTACCATGAGTGTATGTTATGAAGTGCGTCAACGGAAGTAGTCGGATTTCTATGGGATGGTTTACGCAGACCATGAATAGTAGAGAATGGTTGTCACACGTTTGCGTGTTGGCCTGCTCATATTGAGATGCGGGTGCCGGTATGCCCCGTAAGCCATTTGTTCTACTGTTTAGCGGACTGTGAGTATCCTATAGAAGTCCGGGTGCGACAAATGGTATCAGAGCCTGTCTGCCTGTAGGATCCCTTTTACTGGTCGCAGTTGAGTCTAGAAACTATTTTGTAGCTAGATAGGAAAAATGAAACGTGAGAATAGAAATTCTGTTCTTTTATTTCTTTCCCCACCCACCCTCCCTTTTCTGGTAAGGAAGTGCAACGTTGTTTTCTCTTCCATCTAAACTTTCAAGTTAGGATTTCTCGTATCCTGGTTTTTCTAGGATAGTTTATCTACTAGACCATAGGAATGGAGGTGGTTGTGACATGATTTATCATGTTGCCTACTCACGATTGAGAACGGAGGCGTGTAAGCCCCGGAAGCAGATCCTCTATTCCTTAAGCAGTAGATATTGATCCTTTAGAAGCCCGGATGGGGCCGTAGTACCTCAGGAGTTTTTGGTCTCGTGTTTCCCGAATGTTGCTTCGATATCCTGTTCTTCTCAACATCCTTTTCGTCCGTTGAAACCTTGTTGTTGCTTGCCACTTCAGTTCTTCTACCGGCGTCTAATCAAAACTTCCCCGATCATCTGCAAATGGATCTCAGGTTCTACCCGCAGGTGGTTCGTATGAATCGTTGCGAGAGCACTGCCGGTTATCCGGAGATGCTGAGAGACATGGTCACTTTTCTGGGGTTCCGTTGGGCACCAGAGTACCAGGTCTACGAGCAGCAGCGAGAGTTTGACCAGACCTACTACCAGGATATCGTCTACATTCTCTCAGATGATGGCATGAGCATAGTCCACCGCTACGAGGCAGTAGGTTCCACAGTGGTATGACCGTGCAGCAGGCAGCTTCTATCTATCGCCACATCCCCCGTGGTTACATCACTTCGGAGGGAGCTCACTTCACTCTCTACGACAACTTGGATGTTTACGAGCATGATAACTCCAGGCTGCACACCACCGCTCAGTTTGTGAGGCACAATGACGCAGTTGCCAGCACACTATCTCAGGAGTTGGCTTCAGTCAGAGAGCAGCTCTACCTTGCTTTGACTCGTCTGGCGACTTACACCACAGACTTTGTTGGAGATGAGTGCTTTGCACGTTTCGATCAGCCAGTTGGTCGTCGTCTGCCAGATGCTGGAGGTTACGAGCCGATCAGAGGTCCACTCCTTAACCTTGGTGCTGGTTACACTGGGATTCCACGCTTTGGAGCACAGGGAGCCGACGCTATGTACTTCACCACACCTAGAGTCGCTCTCAGACCACGTCAAGTCTACGTGGATCGTCGTTCTACCTACTTTCGTGGGCGTGCTCCTCACCGTACCTCTCGCCGTACTCCTAGCGTGATGAGCATGGGAGTACCGATGTATCCATTCTTAGCTATGTTTAGTTATCCTTTGGCATTTGAACCAATTATGGTGTGTTGGATATTCTGATGTATTTGAACATGTGATGATGTACCTGTTGGTTATCTATTCATGCGTCGGAATAATCTCTCTTTCGGTTTCCAAGTCTATCCTTTTCTATTGTTGTGCTAAAATGCATTTCCATTCAGGATGCCGCCAACAAGGAACAACCCGCCCGAGCCACCGCCAATCACGGAGCTGTTGACTCAGATGACCCAAGTCATGGCACAGATGGCCCAGTTTCAGACTAATCAGCACAACAACCAGACGGCTCCACGAGTCAGCATCAAGGAGTTCCTCAGTCTGGGTCCGAGAGCTTTCGTGGCCACACGCGAGCCTCTAGACGCTGATGACTGGATCCGTGAGATAGCTAAGGCTCTGGAGATTGCTCACGTTGCTGAGGAAGACAAGGTCAAGTATGCCTCCTATCTGCTGAAGGGTCAGGCAGCTACTTGGTGGGAAAACTACCAGGCCATGAGAGCTGGTTTTCCAATCACGTGGAATTGTTTCAAGGAAGCCTTCCTGAAGCACCACATTCCAGATGGTCTCATGGAAAGGATGCGTGAAGAGTTTTGCTCACTCAAGCAGGGCAAGCTGGACGTCATCGGCTATCAGAGTGAGTTCAATCGCCTCGCTCGTTACGCTGGTGATGAGGTGTCCACTGAAGCTAAGAAGATGGCAAGGTTCCGCAGGTTTTAACCGGAACTCAAGTATGCCCTCACAAACGTCAAGGCCAACAACTTCGAGGATCTCGTTAACACCGCGCTCAATGAAGAAAATGGGTGCAAGGCGTTCGAGGAGTCTCGCAAGCACTCGCGTGAGGGTGGTTCCTCCTCCAACATGACCACCCCTCCGCAGAAGCGCCGCATCTGGGTACCAATTGGTGCTGTCACTCGGGCTCCATATGCCCAAGCTTCTCCAGGCTTCGCTCCCCGCCCACCCAACCCTGCTCAGATGCTTGATCAGAGGGCTTCGATGGGGCAGCCAAGGCCAGGGCCTCCTCGTGTCGTCACTTGCTACAAATGCAAGCAGACAGGGCACTATGCTGACAAGTGCACGCAGAGGCAGCTACCTCCACCACCACCTCGTCCCAACACAAACCAGGCAATGGTGCGCGCTCCCCCGCCTAAGGCCTTCAACTCCAACAACAGGCCTGTCGGGAGGACCGCAAGGGTGAATCATGTCAAGATCGACAAAGCTGAGGAAGCTCCTGACGTCATTCTCGGTATATTACCCGTAAACTCTTTTCCAGCTAAAGTGTTGTTTGATACCGGAGCATCGCATTCTTGTGTGTCAAAGATTTTTGCCACAACAAACAACCTAATTGTGGTTCCACTAAGCAATCAGATCACTGTTCACTCCCCGGGATCTCAAATGTTGACTTCCAAGATAAGTAAGGACAATCAAATCCTAATTGGAGGCCACATTTTCCTTGCCTCTCTCATGTTGCTGGGAAGCTCTGACATTGATGTCATTCTTGGTATGGATTGGCTGAAAGCTAATAAAGCAAAGATTGACTGTGCTCAAAAGTCAATAACCCTGTTCCACCCTTCTGGCCAGATAGTCTATTCTCCAAATGAATCAAGTTCCATTCAGCTGTGCAACCTCGATGCAAAACCTCTACCTTCACTTGAAAATGTTCCGGTGGTTTGCGAATTCCCTGACGTCTTTCCAGAAGAGTTGCCAGGGATGCCTCCGGACAGAGCAATTGAGTTCGTGATCGAGCTTGAGCCAGGTACTGCTCCAATCTCTAAGCATCCCTACAAGATAGGAACTCCCGAGCTGAAGTTGTTAAAGGAACAAATTGATATGTACATGGAAAAAGGTTACATTCAACCTAGTTCCTCGGCTTGGGGTTGCCCAACTCTGTTCGTTGCGAAGAAGGATCACACAAAGAGACTCGTTGTTGACTATCGTCCTCTTAACGAGAAAACCATCAAAAACAAGTATCCAATTCCTCGATGATCTTTGATCAACTTGCTGGAGCCTCAATATTCTCAAAGTTGGAATTGAGAATGGGTTACCATCAAATAAAGATAAGAAAAGAGGATATCCCAAAGACAGCCTTCACCACTCGCTACGGTCTATATGAGTTCACTGTCATGTCCTTTGGTCTCACAAATGCACCGGCGACATTCTCTCGACTCATGAATTCTGTCTTCCATGAATACCTCGACAAGTTCGTTGTGGTATATCTTGATGACATTCTTGTCTACTCAAAATCCGAGGAAGAGCATGAAGAACCTTCGTCTCACTCTCATGAAAACGCGAGCATCGTCTATATGCCAAGTTCTCCAAATGTGAGTTCTGGATTTCAGAAGTTGCTTATCTTGGTCATATCATCTCTTCCAAGGGCATAGCCATTGATCCAGAAAAGGTTAAAGCAATTGTTGATTGGAAACCTCCAAAGACGGTGAAGCAAGTAAGAAGTTTTCTTGGCTTGGCTAGCTATCGCCGTCGTTTCGTCCAAAACTTTTCCAAGATTGCCAAACCTCTCACTAATCTCACAAAGAAGGACAAGAAGTTCGTCTGGTCTCCACAATGTGATGAAAGCTTCAATCTCCTGAGGACTAAGCTCACTTCTACACCAGTTCTGGTTGGCCCAGATCCTTCCAAACCTTTCCAGATATTCTGTGACGCTTCTCTCCAAGGTCTAGGTGCAGTTCTTATGCAAGAACGTCAAGTTGTGGCTTATGCTTCACGTCAGTTGAACGCACATGAGCTCAATTATCCCACTCATGACCTTGAACTTGCAGCAGTTGTGTTTGCCCTCAAGAAATGGAGACAATACTTGTTGGGTAATCGCACTGAAATCTTTTCCGATCATAAGAGTCTGAAGTATATCTTCACTCAACCAGATCTAAACCTCAGGCAAAGGAGATGGATTGAAAAGATTAAAGACTTTGATCTTACCATTTCTTACACTCCAGGCAAGGCTAATGTTATGGCCGATGCTCTCAGTCGCAAGTCATATTGCAATAATCTCATGATCATGGAAAGCCAACCTCCTCTTCATGAAGAATTTCAGAAGCTCAACCTTGGTCTTGTTCCTCAAGGCTATCCAAACTTGACAGCCAGTCCAACTCTCGAGGACAAGATTCGTTCTGAACAACTTCGTGATGCTGAAATCAAGAAGATGGTAGAACACATCAAAGAAGGCAAGGAGAAATTTAAGTCCTTCTCAATTGATGACAAGGGAACTGTGTTCTTCGAAGGACGCATTGCAGTTCCTCAAGTTCAAAGTCTCAAAGATGTCATTCTCAAGGAGGCTCATGAAACTCCTCTCTCCATACACCCTGGAAGTACAAAGATGTACCAGGATCTCAAGACACTGTATTGGTGGCCTGGCATGAAACGTGAAATTGCTCAATACGTTTCTGAATGCGACGTTTGTCAACGTGTTAAGGCAGTCCATCAGAAAACAGCCGGTCTTCTACAACCTCTGAAAATCCCTGAGTGGAAGTGGGACATGATTGAAATGGACTTCGTCACTGGTTTTCCAAAGTCCAAGAGGGGCAACAATGCAATCTTCGTTGTCATTGATCGTCTCACTAAAGTAGCTCACTTCTTTCCTGTCAAAGAAACAATCTCAGCTAGCCAGTTAGCAGAGCTCTACACAGCAAAGATTGTTCCTCTTCATGGTGTTCCATTGGAAATAAGCTCAGACCGTGGAAGCATCTTCACTTCTCATTTCTGGAAAAGCTTTCAAGAAGCATTGGGCACCAAACTTCTGTTCAGCACAGCTTACCATCCTCGGTCTCAAGGGCAAGTCGAAAGAGTCAATCAGATTCTCGAGGATATGCTCAGAGCATGTGGTCTCTCTTTTGGCATGAAATGGGAGGAATGTCTTCCATATGCTGAATTCTCCGACAATAACAGCTTCCAGGCAAGCTTAGGCATGGCACCATTTGAGGCTCTCTATGGCCGCAGATGCAGGAGTCCAATCAATTGGTCTGGAGCTGGTGAACGTTCACTCTTAGGCCCTGACATTGTTAAGGAAGCCGAAGAGAAAGTTCGCATCATTCGTGACAATCTCAAGATTGCTCAGTCTCGTCAGAAAAGCTACTATTAAAGCAAGCATAGGGATATGATCTATGCACCTGGTGACAAAGCATATCTCCGTGTAACTCCCCTCAGAGGCACTCATCGTTTTGGTGTTAAAGGAAAGCTTGCACCGAGATACATTGGTCCTTTCAACATTCTCTCAAGGCGTGCGGAAAATGCCTATCGTCTTGAACTTCCAGAAAAGCTATCCAAGGTGCACGATGTGTTTCACGTGTCACAGCTCAAGAGGTGCTTCAAAGATCCAGATCGTGCAGTTGATCATGATTCCATTGAACTGCAAGAAGATCTCTCTTATGAGGAGCACCCTATTCGTATTCTCGATGAGACCGAGCGTAAAACTCGCAACAAGAGCACCAAGTTCTTGAAAGTGCAGTGGTCCCATCATTCCGATAAAGAGGCAACGTGGGAGACCGAAGAGGATCTTCGCAAGAAGTATCCGGACCTTTTCTCTTCTCAGTAGGAATCTCGGGGCGCGATTCCTTCAAGGGGGGGCGTTTTGTAACATCCCAAGTATGAAAAACTCCTTTAGAATGTTTGCTTTTTGTTAAATTATGTTTTGCATCATGACATCATAATCATTGCAATTGTTTTGCTTTGTTTTCCAATTGTTTTCCTTTGTTTTCCCTTGTTTTTCTATTTGAATTTCAAACCAAATTTCAAATTTTGTTTCATACTTGTTCTGTTACAAATTTTCAAATGAAAATTTCAAACCCAAACATCAATTTGTTTCCATTAAAGTTGGAAGATCAAACCATTAACTTGCTTAAGTTAAATAATTTAATTAATTCAAATTTCATTCAAAATTCAATTAATTTTCCAAACAGCAACCATTTTGAAATTTATGAAAATTACAAAACACTCCAATCATTTGTTTCAAATAAACTTGAAATTAAAAACTTTTAAATTGCTTAAGTTCAATTATTCATTTAATATCAATTTCACTCAAATTCAAATAAAATACAAACAGCAACATAATTTAAAATTTTTGGAAAACAAAAGTTGCACAATGTTGCTGTTACCATAAATAAACTATACCAAAATTTTCCTAAATTTTTCTAACCCTAAAACTACCCTTTTCTTCCTCTTTTATTTTCAGCAAAAAAAAAACAGAACAGAAAAACAAAAACAAAAAAAAATTGCGCAGAGGGGAGAGGCAGGCCAGTGGGCTGAGCCCAGCCCACCAGCACGGCCTGGTACCTCCCCCCTCGTCCCTTACCTGTACGGCGACCATCCGCGCTGCCCACGTCGGCAGTACGGCGGATGGGACGGCCGGGAGACGCCCTCCTCCTCCTTTTAAGCTCGAGCCCGAGCTCCTCTCTGCCCTAGCTCCCTCCTCCACCTCTCTCCCTCGCAGCGCCGTCGTTTTTCCCCTTCTCCTCCCTCCAGAGCTCCCTGTTCTGAACCGTACCACCGCCACCGCTCTGAACCTCCGGCGATCGCCGCGCCAATGGCTCTCCTTCCCTCTGGTTAGCAGCGGGAATCGACTCCCCACTGTTCCCTCTACCTCCTCGACACCGCAGCGAGCACGAGGAGGGCCTCCAACGCCGCCGCCATCCTCGCTGTCGCCGCCGTCGACAGTCGCCGTCGAGCCTCTGCTTCCTCTTCCACGGCGGTGAGCATCGCTCCCTCTCTCTGTTCTCCTCCTGCACGCACGACGCGCACACACAGCACCCTAGCACACCCGCACGAGCATCAGCAGCAGAGCAGCAGCCGCCGTCGACGATCGGTGCCTCGCCGTGGTTCAGTCAACTGAATAAAATTCAGTTTCGTCAGTTAGCACACGCTAACTGAACCTTATCCTCCCTCGCGCTCCTTTACTGTCAACAAACGCGCAACAGCACAGTGGCAACGCACCGCGCACGCAAGCGATCGGTCGTGGGTTCGATCCCCCCTCGCGGATTAAACCCAAACTTTTTCGCAAGGAGCGCTGATAGGTGGGGCCCCCTGTCAGCGACTCCGCACACCACCTAGACGCCACCGTGGACCAGGGCCCCCTCGTCAGTGGCCCAGTGGGCCACTGCGAGGTGTAAATCGTTTGGCCTTTTTCTTTTAAGTTTCAGTCCCTGTTTTATTTACAGAATAGTCCCTGGTTTCAAAATGCAAATATCTTTTGAATTTCAACTTCAAATAAAATAAATAAAATATGTATTCTGTACCAAATTCAATTCTCTACATGTTTAAAACCTTTGTTTTCTGTTTTGAACATTTCAAATTGTTTCAAATTTCAAATTCAAACAACTCATTTCAAATTTGGTTAATTTCATAACTAATTCAAACTTAATTCAAATGTCACATATAAAATATGTTTTCCATGCCAAATTAAACCACAATTTCAAATATAAACTTTGTTTCATGTTTTGAATAATTAAACTGGGTTAAATAATTTAAACCTTGTTTAAATCATTTAAAATTGCTAAATTCATAACTTGGTCAAATTAAATTCTTTTTGAACATATAAACTATGTTTTCAAACCAGAAAATTATAACCTTTCCAAATATGAATTTTAATTAATGTTTTGAACAAATAAAAATTCAAATAAATTCATAATTGCATTAAATTCATTTAAATCTTGTTTAAACTTGTTTAATTCATAATTAAATCATTCTAATTCCTTTTTCAACAAATGAAACATGTATTCCACCTAAAATTTTGTGTTCTTTACAAATATGAATTTTGTCATCTATTTTTGAACAATTAAAATTGGTGAAAACAACAAATGCTTGTGTAACTCCTTTAAGAAGCAAATTTTCATAACTTAATAAATAAAATTCCAAACTTGGTAAACTTCATTTCAAATTGAAGCTATTGTTGTTTTCTTTATGTTTTCCTCATCCATGCATCATGCTAATCCACTTTCACATGTTGTTTAGTTGTAGATCATCTAAAACAACCTAATTCATGGGCTTTCCATATGCAATCCAAATTGCATATGGGTCCATGTAAACATGTTATCATGTAAACTAGCTTATTTTGATGCATCAATTAAATTGCCATGCATCATCCCATGATTGTGCATTATGCCATGTTATTGATTGTTTGTCTCTCTGCGTTGTTTGTTTGCTTCTTCTCGAATAGACGACGATGTTGAGACAAACGAGGTTTACGACACTACTTCTGAGGAGTTAGCCCAGTACCAGGCTACTGAGTTTGCAGGCAAGTATTCACTCACATGAACCATTGTGTTCCTTTCCACACTGGATATCGATACTTTCCGTTGTCTATTCTGCTAGCCTTAAGATTCGTTGCTTGTGTTCGATCCTATCACATGTTATCCTGTAACCCTGATATAGCCTCACCTCCACACCTATAACCCCATTGCTTGTTGCCTGTGTCTTACTAGCATGCTTAGGGTTGTTTATGCTCGAGTCTGTTGTCCGTTATTTATATTACCATATTACTTATGTTCTGGGGCTTGATGTTTAAACAATCAACCTGTTAATGTTTGAGGTAATGCTAATTTGATGATAAGGCACCGGCAGGAGGCCAGGTTTGGTTTTGAGGCCTGCTAGTGTCGACCATAATTAGGAAAAGGGTCTTGTCTACTGATCCATGATGAGCGCACTATCCGCATGTGGGAAGCGTGTATGGGCGCCCCCTCAATTTGATTCGATTCGCATCTCGTCCAAATCGCCTCATTTAGTTCGGGTTTTCCATTTGCCGCACGCATATGCAGGTACGAACCCGAGGCCAGGGTGGAAACTTTTGTAGTCGGCATTTAGGGAGACACGTTCTTAGAGTGCTATGAGGGTCCCCTTTTCTTCGTGGGGCTTGATTAGCCGTGCGCTCAATTGCACGGGGTTCTTTGGGCTTGATGCGAAGAAGAGTTGGGTTGTGTTGAGTGCCTCGCTTGGTGGGTTTGATCCCTGTCTGGCGGGGTATTCTTACGTGTACGGCCAAATTGGTGCATCCCTGCAGGGTTAAATCTTCTCGAGAAGCCGTGTTGTCCGCGGTTATGGATGACTTGGTGAAAGTACTGGCTAACAAGTACTCAGACAACTTACACCTAATTAATGATAACCTGACTAGTAACAGTCTTATTGACACAATAACTGGAACCTTCACTAATCCAACTGTGTGAGTTATCCTCGGATTGCTTCTTTGGATAAGGGGCGAGATCCAGGATGGGATTGTTTGAGGATAGTGGTAGTTGGTTACGATACGCTATCTTATCCCCTTCTTTTAGCCGGAAGTTGTAGCGTGTTTCTGTAGTTGGTTAGAGCAGCCTGCTGCCGCACTTTTGTATCACCTATTCTTCCGTTGAACCCAAAGCATCTGTACTTGGTGTTGCCGGGTACACTTTGGTATCTTGTGAGTCTTGATTGCCAGTACTTGTCTGTACTGACCCCTTTGGGGCTGTGGTTTCCGCATACTACGTTTCCGAGGATCCCCATGGTGGCTACTACGTGGAGTACGACGAGGTTGCTGACGAGTACATAGCGGACCCGGGCAGGATCCGAGACATCGTGGATGGGCTCCGTCTTTTCGTTTCCGGCCTCTTAGGCCTATTTGGATCTTGTCTGTACTCAGACACTTTGGATGCTTCCGCTGTGATGTAATGATGAATTGTTGGGACATGTGTCCTCTGGATGATTGTATTTGCTATCTCTGCTCTAGTGAGAGCTATTTGTAACTTATTTCAATCTTTTGTGTCTTAGAGATATGTTGTGATATCACTTGTTCAAATGTCGTTGACGTACCATGTGTGTATGTTATGAAGTGCGTCAACGGAAGTAGTCGGATTTCTATGGGATGGTTTACGCAGACGATGGATAGTAGAGAATGGTTGTCACACGTTTGCGTGTTGGCCTGCTCATATTGAGATGCGGGTGCCGGTATGCCCCTTAAGCCATTTGTTCTACTGTTTAGCGGACTGTGAGTATCCTATAGAAGTCCGGGTGCGACACCCAAACTCCATCCCATCGAACCTCTCCAACTCTGACAACGACGGAAACGCCACCTTGAAACGGTTTTCACCACTAGGCAGCGCTTCCCACTTCCACCGCGGAGAGGAAGTCATGCGAGCCACCGTCGTCTCAACCTGTTTTGCCGTAGCGACAGTGCCACTCACTGTGACCAGCGCAGCAGGTCCCAAGGACGCATCCACCTCCTGGAACAGATGATCAGGGAACTGAGAGAACATCGTGTGCTTGCTGCCAATGCCACCAATGAAAACTGCCGGCTTCGGAAGCCTGAGAGTAGGGCACTTCTTCATAGGATGTTTGTTGGTATCACACACGTAGCAATAGTGGTCGACCGGGCAATTTCTCGTTGCATGCGTGTCGACCTCGCACTTCCAACACCTCGTCTTCTTCACCTGAGCGGCGGCAACATCAACCCCCGCAGGTCCAGCGGTTAGTGTCACCTGTTGTTCAACTGGAGGGGTTGGGAATGCTACTGCTGCTATCTGCGAAGTCCCCGCATCCGCCGCCACCGGCGCCACCTTCTTCTTCTTATTCTTCCGCTTCGTCGCACCCCCAGCTGCCACAGAGCCAACTGCAAACCCCTGGCCAGCAGCCACCGCCACCGCCGTAGGGATCAGCGCCGGTGCGATAGCAGGAGCGGGAGCGGGAGCAACTGGTACCGCATGCACCACCTGCTGTACTGGAACCGGCGCCGCCTGGGCCGACCCTATCGGGCCAGCCCTAGCGCCCGGCTGTAATGGCGCGAAGGCAGGAGGCCCCGCCAATGGTCTCCCCACGGCCGGCGCTCCACCACGGCCCGCACCGCGCCCTCTCCGCCCCGGCGCCGGCCCCGGGGGTCGCTGCCCGATCTGCCCGCCCGGTCGCGGAGGCGCGGCCATGGCCGGCGGTGACAGGAGTGCCTTGATGAAGCTGAGCCGCTCGTTGCCGCGGCAAGGAGACGCGGGAGACGGTGCTGATGATTCCTTGACGAAGGTCGATGCAGTTCTCGTCGAAGAGGGAGGAGGCGGCGGCTGGTTACGCGCGATCGTGACGTTAGCCTTGGCCCACAGCCGCTCGAAGGCCTCCTCGAAATAACCCCAGGGCCTGTCTCGTGGCCCTGCCCCTGCTGCTTGGCCCCAAAGTCGAGGCGGATTCGAACGTCCGCAGACCGCGCCGTGATCGCATCCATCTCCGCGCTGCGCGGATCGACAGCTGGCGCGGCAGGCTCGGATCCATCCCCGGCGGCATTCACCACATCCTCGCCGGCCGGCGCGGACGCAGACGACTCCGGGAAGAAGTCCCCCCAAGCACGGAAGGGGATTCACCCGCGGCCGAGGAACGGGGCCCTTCCACCCGAGCCGCACCGGCGCCTTCTTCAGGAGACGGCCGACGCCATGGCCTCCACCCGACGAGCTCGACGAAGCCACCGACGCCGTAGTTGAACCGTGCTCCACACTCGAAACCTCCCCTTCGGCATCAGAGCCAACCCTCCGTTTCTCCCAAAACATGTCCTCCGGTGACGCGAACCCGATCCGATCCCAAAAACCTTGAGTAGCTTTCTCTCCAGTCATCGCCGGTCGGGGAACGTCCAACGGCGACACCTCCCGAACCTCCTCGAGAACCGCCTCCCCGCAGCGAGTCGCCGTCGATGCCGCATCCTCCGCCTCCCTCTCAGCTAGGGGCTCGAACCTAGACCCCGCCAAGGCGCCGAGATCTCCCGGAGCCAGCGTGAGCCGTCACCCTCGAACCCCCGCGTCAAGGCTAACCGGCGGCGGCTACGCCTCGTCGGACGGTGGCGACGGCGGCATCACCGCGCTCTCCTCACGCACATGGATTACTGCTGATCGGAGCCAACTTCGCCTCTTCTGCTCCGTGCGAAGTGTCCGGCTTTCCCTTTTGTGTGGAAAGAAGAGTTTCACTACGAGTATTACTTTAAAAAACAGCACCGTTCTCGAGATGGAAAATACTGTAGAAGTACACAGTATTTGCGGTTCTCATCAGATTGAACTAATCAAGTGCTCTGCGTTGGTGTTGGTGTCGACTTGATCCATATGATTTCAGGTTTTTAGCCGGAGACGATGTGAACTTAGTTTCACTTCTGTCATTTGACAATTGGAAAGCAGAAACAATACACACGGTGACACGGCTAAATTTAACGTGAGCGGTAATCCACGGCAACGCCAAACAGCGGAAATTTCAAGGCGTAGGGGGTGTAGACGATGTACGCTGTGCATACCGTTGAGAGGCTCCTCTCTTCGTCAGCAAAATATCATTTATAGCAGATGTTAGCTGCACGTCTCCGTCCGTATCCCTGGCCCTCGGCCGCACGCTTATTAGGACCAGCGCGACTCTAGTCATGGTACGGTGGTACAGTGCTTCTCCCTAGATCGGTCCATCGAAGAAAGTGATGTTCATAAATGGGATTCATTGTCTGCTACAGGTTTCTATCCTAACAATAGCGGCTGGTTTATGAGGCAGATGCATCACGTTCACGTACACTTGTACAGGGACGGAGCTGCCGTGGAAACTGGGGCATAATTTATAATTTAGTAGAACCAAATCAAATTAATTGCGTGAAACAAATCAATGGGACAATTAATCGTTCCCCACTTGACTAGTCGCAATGGGGAGTATCAGGCCTGTGGCAATGCATTGTCTGTTAGCACATAATCATACACGTAATAAAAATATAAGAAACAATTAGTACTCCTAGTACAATGCATTACATGTGTTGTATCTAAATTTAATAGAAAATTGCACACAACACCATGATTTGGTAGCAAAGTTGCGCAGAACACAGAAATCAAAACTCTTTTGCAGCTAGCCCCACATTTTCGTCTAATAAGTTACGGCTAGTCCAAAACATTGATTTAGCAGCTTAATAAGTATTTGACATGCACTAGTGAAAACAACCCCTCTCGTACAGGGGGCCAGGGGGCAGCTGTCCCGGTTGCAACCGAATCCGGGACAAATGCCATGCTTTGGTCCCGGTTCGTGCGCCCGGGGCAACAGGAATCGCCTGGGGGCATTGGTCCCGGTTCGTGGGGGACACTACAGGAATCGTGTTATGTGCCGACGGCCAAATATTGTGCCGACGGCAAAATATCGGGGGCCGTCGGCACAGGCGGGTGGAGCCCCAGCCTGCCAACTCGGCCGTCGGCACGGTGGAGGCCGTCGGCACAGTGGAATAGAGCCCGACGGTGGCCGTCGGCACACCGGCTGCCGTCGGCACAGTCTAAATGGGGCCGACGGCTGCCCTCGGCACCAAATCAGCCGTCGGGACAAGCCACGCGCCCGGTTGGCTAGGCACTACCAAGATCTATGCCGACGGCTTTGCCGTCGGCACAGGTTAAAAGTTTTTTTTTGTTATTTTGTGGTGGAATGTGTAGTTATTAATTACTCACAATTGATAAAATTAATATGATAATATTTCATGTTTAAAATATATAAACTCACAATCGTTACCGAGTGTATCGAGATCTAAGTCCATTTTTTTTTGTAATACTAGCTTGTTGCAAAGTCCGACACCACTATCGAGTGGCTTTCTACCTAGTTGTTTTATGTTCCTATGGCCTACCCTAACACAACCAAGCACCTAGTTCCACAATACTACCCCCTTTCGACGCCGTTACCGCGTGTTTCCGTATAAGTCCGGTATTTCTCCATCGGGTCTAGAGTTTCACCGGAGGGGGGGCTCCGGATCTTCTGGACCCCAAAACAAGCAAGTTTGTGCCATAGCATGTTATTATAAGTGTGTTGTGTGCTTTTTATGGCAAAGATTTCACTCCGCGGTGTGGGCCGCTTCACCGGCATCCACTTTTCTCTCGTGAGTTTACACGCGCTTATAGGGTGAAACTCCCGTATCGGACGAAACGTCGTGAATCTTCCGAAGAGGTGGGTCCTACCTTGTTGTTTTATGTTCCTATGGCCTACCCTAACACAACCAAACACCTAGTTCCACAATGCTACCCCCTTTCGACGCCGTTACCGCGTGTTTCCGTATAAGTCCGGTATTTCTCCATCGGGTCTAGGGTTTCACCGGAGGGGGGGCTCCGGATCTTCTGGACCCCAACACAAGCAAGTTTGTGCCATAGCATGTTATTATAGGTGTGTTGTGTGCTTTTTATGGAAAAGATTTCACTCCGGGGTGTGGGCCGCTTCACCGGCATCCACTTCTCTCTCGTGAGTTTACACGCGCTTATAGGGTGAAACTCCCGTATCGGACGAAACGTCGTGAATCTTCCGAAGAGGTGGGTCCTACCTTGTTGTTTTATGTTCCTATGGCCTACCCTAACACAACCAAGCACCTAGTTCCACAATGCTACCCCCTTTCGACGCCGTTACCGTGTTTCCGTATAAGTCCGGTATTTCTCCATCGGGTCTAGGGTTTCACCGGAGGGGGGGCTCCGGATCTTCTGGACCCCAACACAAGCAAGTTTGTGCCATAGCATGTTATTATAGGTGTGTTGTGTGCTTTTTATGGCAAATATTTCACTCCGGGGTGTGGGCCGCTTCACCGGCATCCACTTCTCTCTCGTGAGTTTACACGCGCTTATAGGGTGAAACTCCCGTATCGGACGAAACGTCGTGAATCTTCGAAGAGGTGGGTCCTACCTTGTTGTTTTATGTTCCTATGGCCTACCCTAACACAAACAAGCACCTAGTTCCACAATGCTACCCCCTTTCGACGCCGTTACCGCGTGTTTCCGTATAAGTCTGGTATTTCTCCATCGGGTCTAGGGTTTCACCGGAGGGGGGCTCCGGATCTTCTGGACCCCAACACAAGCAAGTTTGTGCCATAGCATGTTATTATAGGTGTGTTGTGTGCTTTTTATGGCAAAGATTTCACTCCGGGGTGTGGGTCGCTTCACCGGCATCCACTTCTCTCTCGTGAGTTTACACGCGCTTATAGGGTG